>VOMN01094797.1:0-43932 GCA_014899125.1 Orchestia grillus
CTGTGAGGTTCCTGCGAGGTTCCTGCGAGGCCCCAGCGAGGTTCCTGTGAGGTTCCTGCGAGGCCCCAGTGAGGTTCCTGCGAGGCCCTGTGAGGTTCCTGTGAGGTCTCTGTGAGGTTCCTGTGAGGTTCCTATGAAGTTCCTGCGGGTAAATTTGTGGCACATTTTATCGCAGGGTATGGAAGGTCTTGTCATTTCTGTATATTTTCAGAATTATGCGATCAACAATCACCAAAAGACACCGTTGGATCGGCAAAAAATGAATGCATAAATAGCAGATCATGCAATCAGGGAAAACTGAAGGCAGATTTAACCTTATGGGGCGAAGATAACAGTTGGGTCAATCAAGATTAAATCTTATTTTAGATTGTCAGCTTGAGAATATTAGCGTTGTTCAGTCCCACCAGAAATGCATGGCTAAATAAGACTTCTAAACAAACTCGCGTTGTAATCATGTCAGACTTCGAGAAGCTGGGATTTAAATTGAGAGTAGTTGCAATTAATTGGGCAAAAGTGATTCGATTTCGGCCATAGTGTCAAATTTACCAGTAAATGTTAAATGATTACGTCAAAACGTAATTTTCATTCCTAGATATTGAGTATTATTTCTTAATTTCTATTATTTTTAAATCAATTAAAAATTCTCATTAGTCCTATGATGCTTTTTCTTTTCCAGTACTTCATTTGTATTACATTTGTCGCAGCTTTCTAATGGAAGAGCATAAAATTTGAAAATTCATTAACTTGACGACAAAAACAAAGTTTTATCATTAGGGATTTTTTAATTTTGTTTAGGTGCGAATAAACAAGAAATTATGGTTCGCACTCAAGAGCAGACAAGACAAAAATAAGGCTTACACCCAGGAACAGGCCCGACAAAAATAAGGTTTAAACCCAGGAACGAGCACAAAAATAAGGTTTAAACCCAGGAATGGGCAGGACAAAAATAAGGTTTAGGCCCAGGAACAAGCTGGAAAAAAATAAGGTCCACACCCAGGAACAGGGTGGACAAAGGTAAAATTTTGTTACAGAACGTAATTAGCGTGCAATTTTAATCCGATCGGAAAGATTCAAACCCGCTATCATTTGAAAGTGAAATCATGGTTGTGGTACCCGTGTGTTTTTTTTTGTACCTGTTGCTCACGTGAGCGATGCCTCCTGATGATGGAAGTTAAATCACACTGTCCACGCTGCGGTATTCGTACGGGCTAAAACGACCATTTCATCGCATTGAAACTTGCATGAAAGCCTACGCAGGATCTTTTTCATTTTATGGAATAGAGCATTATAATCGGTAAATTTTCAATGGTTTTACAGGAACTAATACGAAGTGAAGAGAATGGAGTCAGAGAAGGTCTAACCTAACTCGGTGTGTTCGTTTTCACACTCGTCAGCTAAGTGTTTCAGCAGCAGGTAGAGTGAGGAGTGTACTTGGGGATGATTGTATGCGATGAGTGCATTGAAAATTTTTGATCATCCTCAGTTGATCAATAAAATTAATTGGAAGTCGGAGTGAGTTAAATTTTCGTATAAAGTACCGTAGACTTTCGCTACGAGAGTCTCGATTAGCTCACTGTCACTTGATTCAGAAAGAGTATCATAATGAACTTATGTGACGGTTCTGTGACAAGCTTACGGCACACACAAGTGCGTCAAAAATGCATAAGAATTTTTCTCAGTGTTAATTCAGTGTCGCGTGTATGTATAAGCTGCAAGCTAGATTTTTGCAATACTAACAAATATTTGAGTGCGCAGCATTATGTTCATTATCATGCTGAAATAAGATAGCTTCAACGAATTTAAAACCAAAGTCATACCACAGTAAACGATAGTTACTTATCCATAAGGTCACATCTTTCAGTCCAAACTGGCATAACGAATTTAAATTCATCATCAAGAAGTTCACTCAAGCAGAATGATAATTGCTTCGAAAAAGCAAAGAGCATGGAGTGGCCAGCATAAAAAGTAACGCCTATTCGGATGAGCGCCAGCCCACTCCGCGGACGGCATACCACGCGGGATCCGTCAATGTTCGCCATCGTAAAACTCACTCTTAGGAAATTAGCACGCGGGCATAGCCGTGCCTGAGGCAAAGTGAGTTCTTTGTGGGATGACCAGGGATTTGCATAACGCTGGAGGCGAACACGCGCCCTCGTAGAGCCACGGACTCATATTGCACGCTCTCGCCAAGGCAGGCTTGAGGATCCCAATAACCTGAAGAGTATAGAATATTCCGGGTCCTCTACGACAGTGCTGTGAGTCTGTGCACTGCCATGCGCGTTGTAGTATCGTCTGGGAATTTTTTTTCTCAACCGTGTCGATACGAATTCTGCCTCGCGGTGGGGTTTCAGAGTTTTGGTGTACAAAAATGTGCTAATTTTAATTTAAACTCAAGAGTAAAATACGCTAGACTCTGTCGAGATGGTAATAAGGAGAGAATATGGGTGCTAATATATGTAAATATTAAAGTTCCTAGTGTAAGTTACAAGACTTCGACTATTCTTCTGGAATGCAAGATGCTGGTGTAAGTCCTCCATATTTATTAGGACGTGTTTTAGAATGAACTGGACGTTGGGTACCATGTTTTCAATGAATTTTATTCCGAATTTGAAAATTACTGCATTAAAACTGATTCTTTAAGTAGGATTCCAAAGTACTTCCGTCTGCTCCTTGAAATCAAGTTCCTAAGTGATGGGAATTATTGTAACAATGTGATTATTATCTTAGAAAAATAAAAGTTCACATCTGTTTGTGGCGATATAGGAATGGCCTTGCGGTCATTTCTGAATTAAATTTCATTCGAGTATAAGACGGTATAATAATTTTTTTGTCTTTTCGCTTTTTACCTAAGAGACAAGGATTTCAATTAAAAATGAAGCGTTTTCAGCTGTTTTGTTGACGGTTGAAATATTTCAATTTTAGAAATTTACGGAAATATTACTCAAATACACGACCAATAGCAGATCATGTACGAGTATGTATAAGCCTACAAAATTGTAATTTTCAGTTGACGAAAACTTGATAGCAATTCCGTCTCATGGATAACAGTAGTCCTGGTATTCTATCTATAGTTCCTTGCGTTTATTTTCCCCAGGTGTAAACGTCTCGACAAAGATGACTGGATTTGAAACACTTTATTCTGAACACTAAAAGAATTTTTCAGCGAAGCTGTTCCTCATCGCCTCCTTTGAAGTAGACTATTCATAAGTACACCATGTTAACCAAAATACAGTCATGCTGTATTCTATTAGAAAAGAAGTTTACCTTTTATTAAGTTAAATTAATTTACGATACGATATTTAGTATCCTATTAACGACAATGTCGCATAACAGCTCCCCATGCAGTGATGTTCTCAACGGTGGCACGTGAAAAGCAAAAAACTACATATCTCGACGGTCATAAATACTCTACGGTCATTAGTATGGCGGCCGAGATTCGTGAACATCGTTTCGTAAAGCGTGGTGGCAGTATAGACGCTCTCCTGCTTGTGAGCTGTCGATGTACAGACAAACTCAAATGTGAAACCAAATTTGTAGAATTTTTTTAAACAACAGCGTTAGCGAGGTAAGAGAGTTACTTAGTAATAAATGTAACGCAGTTCAATAATACTCCAATTAATGTAAAGATTAATCATAGTTTTAAATATAAAACAGGTTAATCATCACTTGAAGTGTTTTCAATTCAAAGAATTGATCAGTTTGCTTATAGTTTTCAAATTACAGTTATGTTTCTACGAACAATTGTTGACTGAGGAGAGACGGGCATTCTTCTGGAACGCCACCTTCCCGTACAGGAGGAAGTCTTTGTTCATATTTAGAATTTTTGGGTGAAAAGGGTTATTTCTGTCAGAAGATTGGCCTAGGACACTCCTCTACAGGTAAAACTAATTAGTCGCATCCAAAGTACGTGAAAAGCGTGCTGCTGGCGAGCCAAAAAACTGGTTGACTCTGAGTTTCTCTGAGCTGTTCTTACGCCTTTCAGTCATTTTATTCGTTTCAATGTTATATCCACTTCATTTATCTATTTGAAATACTTCAAGTATGAAATATTTTCATATTACCGTTTTGTTAATAACTGCTGACTGATGGTATAGATAATTAAAATAAACGTGTGCATCGCAGGAGTAATTGTATCTCGTGAGAAAATTCTGGTAGATTTTGACTGTTATGTAGGTCATTCCGTTGTCATGAAATAGAGATTCAAGAATGTTATCAATGTAATAAGACACGCTTTTCAGTCAAGTGATTGTACAATACAACACATGGTGCTCAAGTTTACGGGTTTCCTAGCAAAAATTTAATTTACTCTGACCATACATTCATTCGACTGACGGATCGCGATTAAGTAAAATGGAAATAAAAACTGCTAAAATTCGAGAGTTTTGGTACTAAGTCCTACCTAATTAAGCATGACCTGTCATTGTGGGTTCTACCCGTCAGTGGAACCTTAGCTTTACTCAGGAATATCACGTTATCGTAACTCTAAGCTAACGCACCAATCTGTTGAAGAACCTTTATTAATTTCAACACGTTTTATCGTTGGGTTTTCAATGCCTTACAACTACTGGTGCGGTGAGGGATGTGAGGAATGTGTTGTTTGAGCTTCCTTTACCAAGGGAAGTGCTTCCTGGTTACGTGAAATACCTTTCCTGAGCCGGGATCGAACCCTTAACGTCCCGGCTACGAGGCCATCACTCTAACCAGTACGCCAAGAGGAAATGGCAATTCTGAAGTACATCGGATCACACAGCCATGTGCGTCCTGACACGTAGCCTACCAGTCTACCGCTGCAGCGCTGAACTGACGAATGAAGGCTCATAACCCCCGTGCGTCTAAATTATTCTGAGTGATGCGGAGGTACCTTTTCACTGAAGAGCAATTGTTTATCAATTTAATGCAATTACCTCTCTCAAATTAAGTGGACTTGTGGTTTACTAATCTCATTATTGTTCTAAAATTTTTCATGGGGCAAGCTTCTGACAAATAACGTATGCGAACGTTAGATGTACCGGAAGTTCTTCTGAATAAGTTTCTAGCATACAGATCCATGTTAAAAAATAAATTATAAGTAACATATGATACATCACAATCTTGCAGTATACTTTGATATATATGAGATTGCCACAATTTAACAATACGTGTAACAATGTTAACAATGATAACAATATAAATAATGAATATAATTCCACTATAATAACGTCAAATCCCTCTGAATTTTATCTTATGTGTGCCACTAAACAAAAAATTGGTCAAATTTATGGCCAGAAACATTCCAGTCAAAATCATGCGTGAGCCTCTAGCCGTTTGTCGTAGAATCCTGGCTACGTACCTCTAACAACCCGTGGTTGACAAATGATGCTCGAACCTGAGAAAGAGGCGGAGCTTCTGCGACCCAAGTGGCGGAGGTTTCTGCGTCCGAGTCAGCAGCCAGTTCAGCCAGTCAAGCCAGCGTGGGGAAGCCATAAGGGTAAGCGAACAGCCTTTTGGTTCCATACCGTCAGTACTTGTTGGAGCTTTGCACGTTATGGTTATCGTAGCTCCTGGCCCCAGGACGGTCAAGCCTCAGCGATCGTACGAATATTTTGAGCTATGAGGCTATCCTGGAATCCTTAGAACTCAACGAACCGTGTTAGGTAACGAAAGTGGCTCAAACCCAACGACTGAAGCGAGCGAAACTGTTGTGGATGCTGAATTTACGTTGCAATAGTGACTTACAGTGCTTAATTCTCATATAATTGCTTTGAGAAAACTTGGTGTTTTTCATCGGTAATACGGTGCCCAGACTATAGACATTTACTGTGGTGATGAATGTTCAATTTAAGTCATTGAATATCAAAGACCAACATGCATAACAACGAATACACGAAGCGGTCCCCAAACCGAACCTGGAGGGAGTCCAGTTATGAAATTTCGGCCCCCAGACTCCATAGACCTATTGTGTTTCTTTTTGTAGGTCTTTTGAGTTGTGTGTCCAGAGCCTCCTTTACTTCAGCTCAGGATTTAAAACTTGTCGACAATGGATACGAAGGATTGATGGTTTCCATTGACGCAGACATTCCTCAGGAACAGTGCAAGAGAATCATTCACGGACTCAAGGTAAATAACATTTTTACTTAAACGCTTTACTCATGTTACGAAAGTATTTTTTGTGAGATCACTCCGCGAAAGAAGTGGTTAATTTTCTTAAACAGTCGCTGGGAATGCGAGTGTCGATGTAGTAGGCTACGTCGACTATTTGCGCCATCCGATAAAACGCGTCTAATTTCTACTCTGTATTAATTAATAAGATTGGCTGCCATGTTGGATAAATCCTTCATTTTCGGAATTTTTTAGCTTTCGTAAGTCATGCTGGCAGCTTGCTCTCTCTACGTTGCATTTTTGTACCGCGTCCAGAATTCTCTTCAAATCACAGATAGTCGTCACTGAAAAAGAGATTCACCGCAGTCTCAGCCGAAAATTGCACTACGCGCGTTTGGAATTATTTTTCTTAATTGTGATGATTGCCGACCCAAGATTGCACAATGCGCGGTAAAATTGCAGGAGAATGTGCTAGTAAATTGCAGGGAAATGTTAGCCGCCGTCTGCATCTCTCTGAACAACGTTTTCTTCTTTTCCGATGTTCGCGTGCTGTTGTTCCATTGTCGCCGTGACTTGATGCAGCGCAGGACAACACCAACACGACATTCGCTTGTGTTCGTGCCCGTGTCATGGCTAACCCCACGCCAAAGCTCGCCACAAACGTCCACAAAAACATTAGCCACGCATCTAGGGAAACGGTTCCAGAGACGTTTACCAAAATCCTTTAACACAACTCTTCCGAAACCCACCAACCCACCTCTATATTAAAACGCACCAACCCACTTGTACCAAAACGCACCAACTCACTTCCACGAAAACACACCGGCTTACATCTCCACCAGAAAACATCGATACCTTCAACTTGTTCTTAATCCGTGCTCTATAGCTCCGGCAGGCTCGACTGAATGGAGCTCGTAAAATTTGACGAAGTTTTTTACGAAGTTCACTTTGACCATTTGCGTATGTGTACATTTTTTGTGCTCTCCGGTACGGGAAAGTACGGATCTCGTCCAGCCTTTATTAGGTGTTAAATTTTTAGTGGTATCGCATGACTGTTTTATGGGCGTGAAATTCAGAGAGATATGAGTCAACATTTTAGACGCCTCATGTCCGATTGTAAGAAGAATACTGTCATCTGCACAATTATCATACGTGTGTTTTTGGCAGAGACGCGTTCGAGGTTTGGTTTTTAACGTGATCACGAAAAAATGTCTTTTCAAGAAATGTATCGGTACATTCTTCTACTTCAATAACCTTCTCAATTGTACGCTCTTGACTGTTTTGCATCCCGTGCAAATCTTACTTACCGAAGAGTTGGGGAATGCATGGGAATCTAGAATTTAAAATTCAAAAAAACCATAGACAAAGTTCGAGGTCGGATGCTGCGTCAGAGGTCGGGAATGCAGCTCGTTTCTCAATATTAAATCAAGGCCACACTATATCGGTTCTTAAATGAAAATGATGCTCACACTCTGTTCATTCTGGTAACGTCTTGAATAGCGTGAGAAGTTTATCATAGAACCGATGAAGACTTCAAATATGATCGAGAACAGGTTCATCATTTCCAGAATAATGTGAGCTCGGGTCTGGAAGGAGCAAAGCGTTACCTTGATTCAATTTAGGAGTTTCCGGCGTAGCTGTGATTAACAGCCCGTGGAATCCGGCCTGGAAATAGCCCGTTCAAATGCGCTCCTCATCTCAGGGACGTCGGCACCAAGTCTACGGACTCTGCTCACATGGTTCCGCTGTTGCCTGCACCAGCCGGCTCCCGCATGGAGCGCTAGATCAGTTCCAGCTAACAACCGCTCTACAGTCATTCCCTGCTCAAATCGCTATTAACAAGACTAAGCATCGACTAGCACGGAAAATATTTGTGCTGAACGCGGCGAATAAAGCGTGTTGTAAGATTCCAAAAAAGAAGGTAGAGCGGCTGTTCGCTAGAACTCGATCGCTCTTTGCGACACACGACTGCATTTAGTTGTGCCTTTTTCTGAAAAAATCGACTCAAATGCGTGCTATATTCACGATAAAATAGTGAAATTTATAAAATTCGTGGTAAAATTTTCTAATCGTAATTCATGTTCATGTTGGAAATCATAAGAACAGA
Organism: Orchestia grillus; assembly: GCA_014899125.1. Taxonomy (NCBI): domain Eukaryota; kingdom Metazoa; phylum Arthropoda; class Malacostraca; order Amphipoda; family Talitridae; genus Orchestia; species Orchestia grillus. The sequence goes on from VOMN01094797.1 coordinate 8,186, forward strand.
CGCCAATTTTCGCAGCTCTATTCAAGGTTGGAAGTTACAATTCGGCTCAATTTCAAACTAGATTCCCGTTATTAATATGGGAAGTTGGCAAGATCAACACAAGCTGCTCCTAAGAGTTCCTCTGAAAATAGACAGAAGAGAGTCAGTCTTAAACAGGACATCGACCGGATGACTGGTCACACTAAAGGTGCATGAGGAACATGTAACGTGCTGGAGCGGTCATAGAATAGAAGAAACGAAAAATGAACGATCGAATTTCTCAGAAACGAGGTTTTCCTTCATCGGTGACATTATCAACTCTGAAGAGGACGCACTGAGTAAGAGGTGTCCTGGCGACAATTGGCGACAGAGCTCAAGTTCTGAAGAATACCAGAATGTTTTAGTCCTAACTTTTTTTTACTGGAAATTGTAAGATAAAAAAAATTTCGTTTATTTTCGAATTATCTCTGAACTAAACTTCCTAATTGCCTTGAACAATAGTCCCGTTCAAGAGGCGAATAAAGCTCGTTCAAAGTGAAAAAAAGTTCGTATCCTCACCCAGGAGATAAACTAAATATTAAGTCTAGAAAGGTAATATTAAACGAGCGCGTGCTCAGGAATTCAAAGGCAAACTGCCAACATTAAACAAAACAAAGAGCATAACATGTTGTTAGGAGCATTTAAAGGATTTAATAAATTTTAAGTCTTAACACTAAGAAAGTTTCATCAACTGATTGAATCTGGGCAAGGCTAGAGGCTCTCATATGCAAAGAGATTTGAGCCAAAAAACTGTAATCAAGGATTACAGCTGCAACATCATAAAAATAAAAGATACCGAGGGAATGTCCAGATTGACGCGAAGTCAGTTTGCCACCCGTAAGTAAAGTCTTGTTTCTTCCGAGCTTAATTCTTAAGTAGATCGGAAAGGTTCAATTTCCAACAGCACATCTGCAGCTTGCTTAATAGTTCATCACCTAATTTACTGGACAAGATTGACTAAAATCAAAGCGCATGGTAGGCTCCAAGTCCTGGACCAGCTCTAACATCAACTGCGCCTGCGCGCCAGGTTCCTCTGCGGCCTAACATCGACAGCGTCTCGCGTGTTAAAGATACAAGGTAAATGCTCAAATCTGCATTTATGCCCAACTTGCTTTCAGTGTGGACGGCGTCTCACATCTCGCTTCTTACCATGCAAGACTGGGTAGAGTTTTGAACTGTGACAGCTAGCTCATTCGCTGCCTCATTAGAGTGAGTCCCATCTGCCTTCGCAGAAGTCTGAGTAATGCACTTATGCTTTTAAACTCGAACGCATTACAAGAGCATTAATCTGAGTTGAGGTTAGGCTTCTCCCGCAGTAACCGAGAGGATGAAGGAGCCTTTAATTCTATTCTATTCATGCCGGCTTATTGCATCACGCAAATGTGGATTACAAAATTTTCCGCCTGTGAATATGAGGACCTGGGTTCTTATGAATACGTTTGGCGATTTTGAGATTTATGCATTGATCTTACGAATGCTTGGTAGAAATTATTACTCTTTCAAAATTTTTGGTTATGGTATAATTATAAAATGAGCATAACCACTTTTGCACAAGGTCGCTTTACGACTGTGATTAATATGTAAGATCGCTTAGCAAAATTTTCAAATCATCGCTAACCTTCACATGCCCTATGTCAATTAAGATTGGGCTTGCCGTCAGCTAAGTACTCAGTTTCCTTCCAGCTTTCTCTATCATAACATGTCATCAGTTGATACATGGCCAACAGTAATTTTTACGATGCGGTCGTGAGGTACATACTTTTCCAGCCTTTCTGGATTGCCTCATGAGACTTGCCGTCCTTTTCGTGATCTCGACGTGTCCAGCCTGGAGACAGGAGTTGGGTACGCGCTTCGCTGGAGAACAGGTTTAAATAGTTACCTCCATGAGCTCGTATCCCAGATACTCAAAACACTGATACTGAGTACAAATACCTGAATTTGATAGGCTGCCCAAGTACATCCGAAGTGAACACTTGTTTTCAGTCTCAGGCTGATGACTGAGAAGTCTGGACGTCATTGTCTCCTATAGAAGGCACTCACCAGCGGCTGCGCAGTCTAAAAATTCAGGAGTATTATTTTTTTTCGCTAATTAGTTAGTCGGATTTTTGAATTAACGATCTAAAAAACAAATAAATTCCGTTTGCATAGGTTTTTCCTGTTTGATCTACACGCGAACTGCTTCTTTTTATTAAATTGCTCCTTCATTAGTTGTATCTGGAAATTTGAGGTTCAAAAAACGAAGAAAAAGAGTTCGTATGTTTTTTTTTAGTCTGCGGGCTACTCCTGCGCGTGAAAAAATTCGTGTTCGCTAACGATATTTTGTAACAAGACCAAAATTAATTAGGTAAAGTACAGTAATTGCATTCATTCTACGCTTATTTCCTTGATAATCCGATTGATTGCAACAAACTCGGTCATCGCGCTGCATGAATGTGTAGGCGAATTTTGCTCCTACAAATTTTATCATTTTTTTACCAACTCTCGCAAATTTTTAAGGAGAATTTTTCTTGAATTTGATTTAGTGTATTTTTGAACCTCATCATTTTCAGATTATTTCGAGCTACCATGCGATGTAAAATTAAGTCATTCGCTGCTCGAGCACATGGTTCTCTTGACGCATCGCTCCGCGGCTCCAACTTGTGCCAAATCTTCGTGTACCGAGGACGTTCACGAGGATGTTGTGTTCATAAAAATATCCCGTAACCGTAGCTGTATTCCTAAAAATGTTCCAATCGAAAGTCGTGTCGAATTTATAAAAATTCGCGTAGCTGAAGTCGTATTCCTAAGAATCTGCTGAGCAAAAGTAGTATACATAAAAATCCTCGAAGCCGAAGTCATGTTCCTAAATGTTTGGGAAGTCGAAACCATGTTTATAAAAATTGACACGTAGAAAACCTCATCATTACATTTAAGGAAGCCGAAGTCGTATTCTTAAAAATCCTGGGAGTCCAAATGTGTGGACCTGAAAGTAAAGGTATCGGTGCTCGCATTCAATGCTGATGCAGAATTAGAGGGAAAGCTGCTTGAAAACTCTGAATGTGGAGACACCGAAGCCTTCATTCCTGGCGCTGGAGGCACCCTGCCGAGGTGGGGTGCAGGTGGAGTCGTGTACGAAGCCGTGCCTTCTGCCGCAGGAGGCACACTGCCGAGGTGGGGTGCAGGTGGCGCTGCGGGGCATGAAATGCATTTTATTTAGATCTGAAATTTCTTCGCCAAATTTTACTGATCGTACGGAGAAGACGCTACAAGCGCTTCGTTAGGAGGGACTAAAACTCATTTAACTCTGGAGGTAGACAGGTGCAAGAACGACGCTCCTTCCACCTACGTACCAAGTGATTGCTATTAAGTATTACCGTTGATAAAGCATGTGAGGTCTCTTCTTCGTTCGATTAATGACATTTGTTTTTAAATTTATATTACATACGTTTGTACTAAATGCACTCGTAACCTACATGTCGAATAAATTCTTTTGCATTAAAACTTTCAAATTTGGTCTAGTTCAATTATTTAATTGTATCGTTCATTTCTTCATACTTCAAGTCATTAGTCGTATTTGAAATTGCAACGCTGCAAGAAATTTTTATTTCTATGAATATATCCAGTTGGCGTCGTTTAAACGTTTGACATCCAGGTTAGGCTCATGCTTTCCGACTTCTCTCTCCTTGTTAATCCAGTAATATTTTCCTGGAAAATGGCGTCCTTAGAAACAAATCAAAAGCTTGACCCTGGCGGCGCACAGCTCGACAATGGATGAATGTCTCGAAAGTTTTGAAGCGCCTAATTCTCGTCCCCGAAATTCCATTTTTTCATATGCAAAATCATTAAATACGCGTCCACAAAAGCATTCTTTTAGTGAGCGATTACTCTACCGTTATTTAAGGAAACGCACTCGCATTCGCCTTGAGATTCTAAAATTGATCGTTTGTCCCTCACTGTAATTGTCTTGATCCTAGAAGTGGCTCTGGGATGTGTTCAGATCCTCAGTCCATTCGTGGAAGATGAAAAAATGGCAATTTTCTAAAAACAGCTTTCCCATTATCCGCTTTTTCTTTGTCTTCCCATGCAATTTCCCGTCCCTGTTTTTTGAGGCGATCCACATAAAGGGCATTTTTTCCCTCGGCAGAAGGCAAGTACTGTAATATTCTCTCTCTAATTTCTAGGGAAATTTTATTTTCGAGTCACTTGCTGCTCTCAATTAAAGTCGCTTGGCATGTTTGGTGCTGTTCTGCCGCCCAGCGGAATTTATTCCTGTTTCTCTTACTAAATGATGAGTTTGGCGGTGGTGGCGAAGAGCCGCAACCTCGAGCCGGAAAGAGGTTGTTGTTGGAAGTAAATTCACTTAGCGCTCGAAAAATGAGAAAGAGAGCCACTCGCTTCTCTGGTATTTTTCGAATTTTACATTTGCACAGAATGATCTTCTGCAGTGTGAGCGTAACGTACATGACTCGCGATGCTCTCCTGCCGCACTAAAAGCTTTTATACGCACATGCCACACATGCACTGCCTCGCACACGCTTTCCACAGCCCAAGCGTAACCCTGTAGCGACCCAAAGAATCACACGGTCCCTTTTCACGAGCTTGCGGACAGTTTTTCGTAGAAAGCTGAATGCAGTCTTATTGCACGTATATGACTGCAGCGAGCTTTTCATACGAAGTTAATTTTAACTTTATCATCAAAATAATTTAATCGTTATAATGTTGAACATATAAGATGAAGTGGCAGTGATTGTTTTCTTATTTTGTGGTCTGCTTAATCAACCCTTCAGCTCGACTGACGAGGCTTCTGACGTTTGAATATTCTGAAAACTATTCATATCAATGGGAAGCTCTTGTAAGTTTTTCGTGAACTACCACAGACTCTAATTTACACTTCAGTCAACTCAACTTTGTATTCGAGTGCCTTCTAATTGATGTTCGACATTTTGTATTTGGTCCTGCTCTAGTGAAAAGAATCTATAATATAATTTATAAATAAACATAAGCTTCACAGTCAAAATTCTCAATTCAGGGTACATATCACAGTGCCCGATGATCATCATAAATGGTGATCAAAAATAATCAACAAACGAAGTTTCATCTTGATTATGACCACCAGAGTTGCGCGTGCTGTGGCTTACAATGAATAATTTTGATACTCAGCGGTACGTGATAAAGAGAAGATTAAAACTTAGTACCAACGGTGTAATAAATCGAAACGCCTTCATCGCGAGGTTTAATCAACGACCGCCAGGTCCCAGGGGCCAGAATTATTACGATTGTTTCATCCCTTGTCGTACATTTCGAGGCCCCAGATTAATGGCAGACGTAGCCTGTTCGGGTACGTCTTGCAAAATTTCCCCTGAAAACCTCATTAATAATCCTAATGCCTTTTTGGTTGTGAAATTCTTCCGGGCTCAGAAACCAACTATCCATCTACGACAAAATTGAAGAAACCAGACACAAGAAAGCGTTTGGAGTAACTTGAGCATATTAGAAGAACGTGTATCGTCTTATATGATAGTTGTGAGCTTCGTGAAGATATTTTCAAATTTTTAATAAGTTTCTGATTCGCTCACTTTACAGGAACGATTTTAATGTAAAGTGGCACTCATTTTTTTTCTCGTAAAATACAGCTTCAAAATTTCGACAGAAACTACTGCTAGATCTTGCTAGAGAATCTCGCACTTTCAAAGAATCCGTTTGCAATTACTGTAGTGGCCATGGTGAAGAACATGATTTTTTTATATATTTTCCAATGCTATTTCGAACGGCAATTTTACCCAAGGTCGCAAGATTCCATCTTACCTGCATCTGAATTTTCTGTTGAAGGATATCTGAAGAGCACATAAATTTTTTTAAGGAACATGTCTGAAATTGATAAATTTTGATTTAGTAACCTGCGTTTTTTGGAGAGCGTTTGAACGAATCAATTGCATATCGCTGCCTCCAAAAACGCTCATAAGCGCTTACTGGAACTCCAATGAGATTCCGTTCATATTTAGCCCAGTCAGGACCTAGTCATGAATATTAACGAGTCTGATTACCATAGTCGATTTGGGGGAAACTCCTCTACGACAGAATGAACCGTGATTGCGGCGCTCAAAGTACAGGTTGCGCTTGCGAGTCGACTTGAATCAGTCAAACTTCTACTCCGCGCTGTGGTGACACAGTGTGTGTATATCTCTCAATTACCGTACCGAGAGCGGAAGAAGACGAACATTTAAGGAAATTACTCTGATAATTCAACAATTAAGTTGAATTTGACAGCCTTTGCTTTCGGGCAGTGACTGCTTAGCTGACGGAGATTCTACTTGCGCAGTTAATTGCATTTTATTAGCATGTGAGAAATTCATGTATCCGTCTGATGTTCAAACGATACTTGTATAAAGTATTGCATCTACGTGTGAGTCGCTCTACTTCCTCGATCAACTGTCTGTGCCTACCGTTTTCTCGTGGTATAATCTGAGAAATTTAGGGAAACGAGCAATATTCTCTCTGTAAAATGAGACTGTTTTTTTTCCGTTACCGAGGTTATTGCGCTAATAAACTAGGGTCATCACCAGTTTCATGCTCATAATCCTGATTAAAGGAACATTTTCCTGGTGCAATATTTCAGACCGGTTGAGCGAGTTCTTTTTCTGATGAACTTATTCAATAACAGTGGCACCGTTACGGAAGTAATTTGGTAAAGATCACAATTGTTCACATGCATTTACGAAGCTCGGGAAATTTTGTGTTGCTCTGCAGCAACGTAAATGAAAACACTGGTGAAAACTGGGGTACTGGGTTCCTTCTTTTTCTCGTGGCGCACGAATAAAAACTAATATTATAGATATTATCGACATGTGTACAGGTTGGGTAGTTAGCTACGAGTTTTTCTCAGATAGTGATAGTGAATGAGTTTACTTTATTCAGGACGACCTAGCGACGGACTACACTCGTGTGGTTTGTTCCGTGAAAGCGCGGTACTGGGAGCAATAATTTAGTTCTGTATAACTGAAGGCAGTCATTATGTTTCCTTTAAAACAACGTGATCTATGCATAAACTTGCCCTCAAATCACTTGTGCTTTAACTACTGTTTGAATGGCTGTCCAGCTGATGAATGCTTCACAAAGTTCACATGACAGACTTAAAGTGCGGTTGCTCCCCCTTGTGAGAGACATATTAAAAATTCGTGTGAGAAATTTAGTCATATTCCTTTACCGATTTTATTCTTAAGAGTCTCCATAATTACCAGGTAACATTCGATACTACAATTCGGATTGAAATCACCCCTCAATCGGTGGGGTCATTCGATAGAGCGTTTGGAGCTATCGCTCAATAACATTCACTCGAAGTTATTGTTTACATTTCCTGGAAATACCGATTTCTGTTGAAGATCTTTTGCTCTTAAAATTACTAACATTTTTTTTCGGAGAGTATGGTATTTTCGCAAACCCATTAAACATGAATCCTTCGTTAAAGTGCGCACTGGGCTCAACTCAAGACCTGATCGACGCTTGAAATCTGGGCAGACTTTGAAGACAACTTAGAATTGACGCAATATTTCCTGCGCTCTGCTCGTTGCAATCAAACGAGAGATGAGCGACTCGCACAGGTGTCGGCCGACGAGCACTCTTGGATGCGTGACCAAAATACGATAAGTCCTTCGTTGTTAAAAAAAAGATCCCTACAGAGTCCCTTATCGTCAATTCCTTATAGAGCGCGATGGTGGGCCGTTCCCTGGAGGTTTACGACGCTCTAAAATATGAGCAATTAATTTCTGATGCCTGTCATGCGCTTTACTGAACATGTTTACATCTTTTATGCGCAGCATGGAATGTCCTTGAGAACATTTATGTGGTCGACGTACGAGCCACATTTCTCCCGCAAATTTCTGAGTTTCTCAATGAAATATTGTTATGCCATGTCATTCGTATATTTGATAGACTATCACGACATGAAACTGCGCTTGTCATCAACTTTGCCTGAGAAAAAAGATGTCTAACAAGCCAGATTCTCAAGATGAACTACACTCAAGCGAAATTTGTTATCTAGAGCGACGCAACCGAGTCTACGTCAAAATAACTTTATAGGCAAATTATTATCAGTGATAATCTCGCTCATATATGTAATGGAACTTTCCAGCGATGTGGACAAAAAAAAGCACGGGAAATACCGTTGTTGCGGCAGAGAACGTCTTCAGAGCGCCAGCCCTCTCCGCAGCACGCCTCTTCCTCTGCTCAGTTCCTCATTGTTGCTGCTGCGTAAGGACGCCTCTGAACGCTCCAGCGATCATCGACTTGTTTGGATGCGCATAAAAAACGCAAAATGCGCTCACGACGACATTTCAACTCAGGATGGGAGTGTTTCTGAGATAAAGGTTTGCTCATTCAAAAAATACCATTCTGTTCAATGAGAGCGGTCACCATTGGGAGCTTGCATCTCTGCGGAATTTGTTTGGTCCCGGCCTCCGCACTTCATATCCGTTGATGAATGGAGAGCATTTCTCAGGTCATGCAAGTAGATACCTGTGAGAATGATTTGAATCTAATACATTCCACGAATCTTTCAAAATAGATAAAAATCGAAGAGCTCATTCGCTCACAGTTTCGTGTTAACAGCGTCGCTGTTTTGTTTTTTCTTCCAATTTCACTTCGTTGAGGTGTTCTCATGTTTATTTCCGTTACGCAGACTGTTCCAAATAATGGGACCTATTTTCTTATCATACCGGATTGAGTAGCATTTGACCTAAATTAATGGTTCGTAATGTGATTCTTGCATTTTAATCTAAGCCCTGAATTTCATTTAAATTTATGATTCAAAATAAATGAAAACGGACTTCAGAATAGTGTTTTGAGCAGCTGATCTCTTGTTTCAAATCGATCAGTGGAAATCCTTTCATCTGGACACGTCATTTTTTCAATTCGAACTTCACCAAGCAGCTCGAAGCGACAATAAAATTTTAGCAGGAAACTTGGGTGAGCTGAAGGACAGTCTTAGGGCTACGGAGATCGTCATAATCTCCACTCCGAAAGTAATCTTCTTAAGGGAAGATTATTAATTGCTCCACTTCTACAAACTTAAACAATAACCTCGATGTCGATTCTTTAAGTCTGCCTGAGCCTTTCCTCCTTGTACCTGCCAGACTTGGTTGCGCCCTCTAACTTGGTTCATGGAACGCGCTGCTCCAGCCACACAGAGAGCTCGCAACTTACTGGGTTGTTCTTGGTCATAGTCGCTTTGTGGGTGATTCTTGTTTCGAACTTTGTCCTTTGTTAGATGGCTGTTCTAGTTCGATGTTATTTTCGCGAGCTCAGTTTTGTTGTGAACTTAATCTACTTGAGCGAGTTGGTCGAAGCTAATTCGTTAGTCCTAGAGAGTTGTGTCCATATGAAGACTCGGTGGATGTTGGTCTGAGGTACGCGCGACGGTGATGTTCCGTTCGCAGCTCCGAGTGCCACGCGATGCTCACGGCTCCATTTTCTTGTTAGTACCAAGTCCCGTCGTAAATTGTGTCTGTTCGGAAATATGGAAACTAGGCGCGTATAACCACTGCACTTCCATTCTTCTTTCAGTTTTTTGGAGATTGCGAACGTTTCTTAAGGTTTTAATTCATTTGTCCCAGTGGGAAATTCCCGTTTCTTCTGACCTCATACGTTCCGACCTCATAGGCATGTTTTATTGGCGTGAGACGAAAGTTTATAACTGCGTTTTTGAATGGGTTCCTTTTCCGTGAAGCGCTAGTTAGCAAGTGTATTGCATTAGTAAGAAAGCAAAACGAGAAGGCAATCGCCTATTCCGCATCCACGTCTTCGGTAGCACGTCATGTGAAGATTTGAGCGATAGCATTTGCCGTGTACCAAATTTTATTTCATGTCCCAAGCTTTGGCTGCAAAATTTCAGCTCTGAATTGTGTTAATATAGTGCAATATAGAAAAAGGTACGAAGAACCGTCATGCTTATGCTCAAGATTTTCGTGACGTTAACATCATTGAAGCGATAAGCACTTCATCTCTATCGATGCGCGGGAGAACATAACGATTCGAGATGAAGAATTGTACGCTTGAGGTTGGAATATCATCACGAGTGGCAGTCCGTACAGCTTCGTTTGAAACGATCATGGTAACGAGTGTCGGTCTTTGGCGGCCAGGGCTGGTCATTTGAGTATCTCGGTCCTCCAGAACGCGGCCATCTCAGCCCGACTCCTACCTGCCGCCCGGACGTGCCCCGGAATGCTTATGGCAGATTACAGAACGACCGAGTTGGTCTTTGAGATCCCGAATGCTTATTACGACAATCACAGTCTTCCAGACTTCATTTGCTGCCAGCGTCACGAATTGACCATGTTTGCTTTTCGTGATTCGAATTTGAATCTAAAACTTATCGCATTGCTTTTTTTTTTCTTCCTTAGAAAAGATGTTTAGTGGCAGTGTCGCCCTAGGAAATGTGGGCGGTAACGTTGTGTCTGTTTGTGAAAGTCGTTCGTTTTATGGTGAGGCTGTTATTTTCTAGTTCATAGGGAATGAATGATTCATGTGGCTTGGTAAATGGATGCAAATCAAACAATTGTAACAAACCGTTCGAATGCTATTACTTCAAAAATTATTTTTCTGTTTTAATTTAACTGATAAGTTCACTTATCAGTTTTGAACAGCTTGGTTTCTAATATGGAAAAAAGACATCACAGTAATCTGGAAAAAATCTTCCTGGGCTTGAGAGCCTTCATTTTTATGATATGAATATTTACGAGAATTTTGTGGCGGATTTTTAGAATCTCCTCAGACATCCATTGAGTGACAACCATGCTAGGAATCTTCTTTCTTTTATTTGTTGAATAATTGTTCGTAGTATGCATATGATAAAATTCACAGGAGCATAACAGACATACTCGTATCTTTCCTTGACGTTGAGTTGGCATTTCCAGCGTCTCCAGTCATCCTTGGAGGGATGCTTCCATGCTCGGATGACTCGCGGTTGGAAACTGGTTGCTGAGAAGCTGGCGAGAGACGATCTTTCCTTCAAGAAATGGTTGGCATTTCGAGCATATCAAACAAACCAGTCATTTCAGAGATGACTTGAACTGCGAGCTCGACGTTGTTGCGTGACCAAGTGTGAGGCAGGCAGTCCCTCCTCAAATAATAAAAACAAACACCAGCGGAAATGCCTTTTCTAAAAGGTGTTTGAGTAGGACAGTGAAGCTGCCTCTGGATGTAGGCGCTCGTCTTACGGTATTCACAGCAACATTTCGTGCGTTCCAATTGAAGGAAATGAAGCGCGTCGGGACATACAGGTAGATCTAATGCTTGAATCGCCCGAATCGAACGATGGATTGTTTTTAGGACGGGGTAGGTCGCTTGAAGAATGGATGTAAAATGTTTCTCTTCCTGAGAAGAGCAACATGGTGCCTCCAGCAACACGTGTTTTTGAGCGTCGCTTTACTGCTACTACAGCATATGAAATTCGCAATCGTTTTCTAAGAGGTCCTCTTGGGCGCTCTTTTTCCGTGGACATAAGACCTACAACCGCTGAATTAGCCGGCACGGAGGCCGGGGATTATTCGGGCTTAGGAGATTAGCAGTCTCTGAGTAACTCAGTCGTGAAAAAGTGGCTTTATGACAGAAAGTACAGGATGAAATGCACTTGGGAATCCTTCGTCCGCCTTAAGCAGATCGCTTGTTTAACATCCAGGTCATGGGCTGTCAGAACAGGTACCTCTTTTTAATCTCCTTTAAAGATCTCAATAAAACTTTAGGCCTACGTACTCATCTTGGGCTTAGGCACAGGTTGGCTGGCTCCGCTGTACCTGGTGTAGGAAGGCACCATTTGGTATGACCTTGTAACGTGAGACAAAATAGTTTCAACATTTGACACTTCAAAACCATGAATCAGTTCTGAGTTACTAAAATATCATGGGAGTGTATTTATACATTTCTGAACAATTATAATATAAGTATCTTCAGACATATCGTTTGCAATAAATTAGCTGTATAAATTTTCCCCTACAAATCAAACTTTTTTACAGATTCATTTTTTGGTCGGGTGAGTTCTAATATTCCATATAAAGCCCCCCCTTCTTACTCCGCTACAACACGTGTAGGTGTGCAGGCAACACTCCGGTGCTCACAGCGCATTTCGAATAAGTCGAACAAAGCCGATGAAAGGATACAGGTCGCGGCAGTGTCTGGCGTGCGCCTGTTTGGTTTCATTCGATAACGTGAGACGGAATACAGTAGATAGCGAATATTTCATTCATTTCCTGTAATTTACTGGACCTTTTGTTCTTTTGACTGTGAGTTAATCGCTTGCATGAAACTATTTAAAGTCACCGAGCTCCAGTGTTGCGAATGACATGTTTCAGACGGTTGTGAATGGTAGATTCGAGCCCTTTTGCTGAAGCAACATTCCAGCTAACTAACATTTCTTCACGATATACGAACTTCTTTCGACAGCGCATAAATGGTAGTTGCATGTGAAACAAAGAATAGCAGCAAAACATTTGTTACTGTGTAGACTGAATTTCTTGTAGAAATAAACCCACACCTTCTGCAAAAGTGGTTGTATTGAAAGTACCGAATTCAGTGCATGGGGCAGTAAAGGATTAAAACTAACAACTTTGTGAGATTTTGATGGCCGTAGAAGTGAGGGAATGGGTCTTTCAACAATAACTCTATTTTCAGGGCCTAAAAGCGCCGCTAATTTGGCGCTGAAATAATTTCAAGAGCCATTTTGTCATTGGGCTGCTGCGTGCGCTTCAGTTAAATTCAATTTGAAATCAATCGAGTAGAAGTCTCATTTTTGTTTCAATTATTATTTCGACATTGGCAATTACTACTTCAATTACCATTTCTGGCTTTGGGCTCCAAAGAAGGTTATTATATTCGAACGTGAATAATAGCACTTGCGCGGCATTAGCATTTACGTCTTTTACATTAAAGAAACGCTAACCGAATTTTAGAATTTTTTTATATAGAAATGGCCGTTTTTTTATCCTTTACTTCAAGCTCAAATTTTCTTCAACGTATGCTGTAAGAAATGGTGTAGTGGATACTGAGTTTCGAAATTCTTCATTCAGGTCTGAAACCAATTGGCTTGAAGGCTCAAAATGGTATCGTGGATACTGAGTTTCTGAATTTTTTATTCAGGTCTTAAATCCGCCGACTTAAAAACTCAAAATGGTATCTTGGATACTGAGTTTCTAAATTTTTTATTGAGGTCTGAAATCCACCGACTTAAAAACTCAAAATGGCATCGTGGATACTGAGTTTCTGAATATTTAATTCAGGTCTTAAACCCGCGGACTTAAAATTTCGAAATTCGTTGGTCTAGTTCCCTACGCGCAAAGGTACATCTTGCCGCCAAAATGATTTGCTGTGACGCTCCGTATTTCGCCAGACGCAAGGGCTTACTTTCAACACACGGGCAGTTGCGTGATGAAATGTGAAATCGAGAGGCTTTAAGTTTCCCCACCTGAAACTAAGGAATGACGAACAAGAGTTTGGGCTAGGTACTCATAGTTTGTTGGAATTTGTCATGAAGTTGACGCTTCCGAAGCATTTTATTTGTCACTTTAATGGATTTCATTTTCAACTTGAATGAAGGAACTCGCATTTTTAATACGAGCTCCTGTGCGCGAGCGTTTTTCATCACGGACTCTACTCGAATAATTTAATGACAATTTTATTTCCCGAAGAGACAACATGTTTCAGTTTCTCTCCATCGAATTACGAAAACAATTATACATCAAGGAAAGGAAATCCTCGCGCTCGCGAAAATACAACACAGAGTTTTCCTAGAAATTCAAATATCTTAAATAAAGTGAGACGGTGAAAGCTATTTAGCGCGACATGAAAGGCACGTACGACACATAAATGATAAGGATTCCAATGAGAATTTTCCGAGGACGTGAATTAAAGCGAAGGGTTCGTCTTTGATCACGAGTTCGATATTTGGATTCTTAATTGCCTACTAATTGGATGATGTTTGTTCTCCAACTAAATAACTTTCTTTCCAATATGCCACGATAAAACTCATTGCTTTATTCTAATTACTCGTCGGGCGAGCTAGCGCGTTTGTTCGATGCGTGGCAGGATGCAAATTTGAATTCTCGAATTTAAATTCTATGTTGATTTAGTTGGGAAATTTTTCCGCTACCTTGAAGTCATTTGAAATTTTATAAAAGCGTAACTGGCGCGCTTGCCAATTTTCAGATCTGCTCTGGCCCTCAGCGACGAGGACCTTTCATTGACAACATTCAAAAATTTCCTATGATATTCAATGATGGGGAACGTGAACCGCTCCATATAATGGCTTGCAACGAGGTCCTCTGACAACGCATCTGTGATGTCTAATTCAGTTTGTGTTCGATTTTTGTTTGTGTTCTGCAGCATCAAAGTATTTGCTTCACCAGAAACACTTTGTGCTCAAATTTGGAACGCATTCTATTCATTGTATCTCTCAATTAGGCGGCCAACGCTCCACCCAGTATTGTTCTTCTTCGAATCCTCTCGCATAATCATGTCTAAAATACTCGAAAGTTGACTCGAATAAAAATGTGTGAAGCATACTTGCAAATTTGGCTTAAACTCAAATATCTAAAACGTACTTGTGAATTGGACCTGAGCTAAAGTATAAAAAAATTCAGGTGCCTGTTTTTCTTTACCCATTTCTCAGGATGGACGGCGAAATTAGTACTGGAAAATGCTTGCCCGCAATTTTCAATTAACATGTGTTACGATTTGCGTCGTATTAGTACTTACATCTCCTCGACTAAGCCCATGCTGAGGACGTAAGATTGAACCTTGAGGGTCTTTGACACGGGTAGTCATTTGTTCCATGCTACTCAAGCCAAAAAACAGATGAAAGAAATGCCTAAAGTTCTCGCTGGTGCTCATGACGCCACAAGCTTAGCAGCTCCTAAGAGTCATTAGCAAAGAATAGACAGACCAGGAATGTTTTCTGAACGAGTCATGAGCCGCCGTGGAAGACGTCCAGGTAAGATGTGGTGAACAGCCCGTGCCGGAAACTGGCTGCCATTAATTGCTCTCTGTGTCGCAGCTCCTCCAACAATTGGCGGAACCATCCAGGAGGAGCGCCAGGAGCGACGCATCTCGGTCGCCCTGAAAACTACCCTAGTTCGGTGGTTTCTTCAAATAGTAGTAGGCATGCCCCGCTATTTTGATTTTAATTTCTATAGGTGCCCTCTCATTTCCAGTAACTCTGACGTGAAATAATATTATTTTCAGTATTACTGATACGGACTGCCTTCTCTCACAGTCTCGCTGATCAGTTAGGAATACGGACCCGGGAATTTCCTCCTATCTAAATCCCTAACGGCGTGACAGGGATGGCGGACCAACCAAGCAAGTAACGCTGGGCTATTACTATATAGTGTGTGGGGGGGGGGAGACAGTAGGCTGAGTCTACCTGCATTTGTAATTGTTTCACCCATCAGTTAAAAGTTTGCTGATATACGCTTTGCTGCAGTCATCAACATTGCGAGGGATAGACGGGGAATATTTTGTTCATTGAAACTAGTTTAATTCTTCGCACAACCTTGAACTGAAGCACTGGTGTGTGCACATTCTACGTTGACTGGAACGCAGGCGGTTTCAAGCCCAAGAAGACGAGCTAGAGCGAAATTCAGCACGTGAATTTAGATAACCTTAATTAGAATCAGGGTTTGTTTTCGTTACTTCTGAGTAGGAATTGTTATTTTAAGTTATGCTAAGTTACTTGATCACAGCATTAGACAAGGCAAAAGTATACTCTTTAAATATTTCATTGTCTTTTATGTGAACTGAATAACGTTACGACGTCTTTGACTAGTAGCCTGCTAAATGATGTCAGGTGGGTCGTTTGAAATTCTGAGCTATTATTTATGTGTCCATTCCAAGTGAGATTTTGAAGATTTGTGATTCAAAAGATTTTTTTTTGATATTTATAATTTTAAAGATCTGAAGTTACGTGTATGTAAAAAAAGGCTTGAAGAATTACTCACCAATATCTAGAGACAAGGTTTCAAGTGTCGAACCGCTTTTTGATTAGAAATGGTATATGAAAAAATTACCTCTATGTCTCGTGGTAAATATACATTTTATAACTGTTATTCATACAATTGATTCAGAGTATTTCTAAAAATATTATCTACGTATACTAAGCAAGTTCCTTGCAAAATATTTGTTCTCGGAGGGGGTGTCAGTCAGCACTTTTGGCAGCAACGTTCTTTTAAATGTAAGTAATTCCGTCTGCAGAAGAGCCTCAAAGAAAATACGTCTCAATTTTCTACTCGGAACAATTTGTCTAGAAAACCTCAGAGGAGATTTTTAAACTTAAGCTTCGACTTGAGTACGACTTCTACTGTGGCCGCCTCCGGCCACGTAGGACAACCGCAAGGATCTGGAAAGCCGAAAAAATCTTGACAATGTTACAAAAGGCACGGACCGTCCTAGACATCTCGGACGGGCTTTGCCGAACGCCTCCTCGTTGGTTCAAAAGCGAAGAAAATCGGCAATAATCACGTCTATTGTGGCGCTAATGTAGTGGACTGTGATTCCTCTACAGTCCGCACCCAATGGACTTTCAATTGGTTCTTTTCAGCGTCTATCACTCGTATCCAGTCCCCATTATCCCCTATCCAACGCATCAAATTGAAGGGCATTAAGTTTGCTTGATAGTGACTGAGAAACTGCGCCTTAATTTCGGGAATAGTTCCCGGCACTCGTGTTTTGAAATTCGATTAAGGGAACGTGGAAATTATTATTACAATTGAATTCTCGTCAGAGCAATTATTACATTGGCGTTCTTTAGATTGTCGAAATAGCGGTGCGCCCAGTGCGTGGATTTCAATAACCAGTTTGTAAAATATATTTGGTGAGGGCTCATCTTGTATGTCTTGATTGTGCACTAAACAGGTTGTTGTCCCGACCTGCTACGTTGAATTTCTGAAATATTATTTCGAACGAATAAATGCTTTGAAGCTTAAATCTTAAATTTCAAAATCACAACGTAATAACATTTCTCAAGTAATCTCATTAGAAAATTTTCAAGATATATTAGAGTACGAACAATTTATGTCTCAAAGAATCTCGTGATACTTATGAGAAGAATTAGAAATCATTTAGAGATTCAGTAAAAATTTATATTTTTAACAAAAAATCGGTGAATTATTCATGTCCAAACGACAGTGAATGCAACGTGCTTCTGCGTTCCATGTTGCTGCTAAATTTGTAGAAATGCATAGCGTGTTTATTTGCTTGTTCAAAATGAAATTACAAAATTAGATATATATGTAGAAATAACAGTAAACGCAACGTCTCTCTGCGCTGCGCGTTGCAGCGAAAATTTTCAGGAACACAATGAGAATTTATTCGTTTGTTCAGTACGAAGTTACTGACTTATTCACTCATAAATGAGAATAAATGCAACGTCACCCAGCGACGCACGCCGCCGCCAAAACGTGCGCCCATCATCACCGTTTGTGCGCGTGGATTTTACTGCATGAAGTTGCGTTTTTCTCTAGCGAGTCTCGATGCAAAGAAAAGAGCACAAAACCCTGACTCGAGGACAATGGGAGAGGGACTTCGTGTTTAATGTGTCCGCGTCTTGTGAGCGACTCTCAGTCTTTTACTTTTTCTGCGGTGTCCCTGCACAGCGGTCGTCACGATGTCACGACGACGCTCTCGCTTTAGATTTGGCCAAGACGGTCCTGGCCCTGCGCTTGAAGCTCAACGAGAACCGATGGCAGAACTCGGAATAGTGCGCTTGATCACTCATGTTCGTATAACAATACTTGCAAAGTAACTTTATCGCGACGATTGATTTCTTCCTTAGCTGTAAAACTGTCCCTCCAGTAGCTCAACTCCTGGTCAATGCTCGTAGCGGTCACGAAGTTGAGAGATAAAGAACTTGTTGCAAACTCCGAGTTTGCAGCGGTTTGCATGCCGGGCTTAAGGTGCTAATATGGTTGTGAAAGAAGTCCGAATGAAAAAGAGGATTTAAAAAAGGATTTAAAGTCGAGGATTTACGTACTAAAAATCTGAGTCTCCGGTGAAAAATGCCTTTACGCGTCCTTACTCTGACGTTGAAACGTAGAGAACGGTGGCGCCCTGGACCCTGTTTAGTCTTCACTAGTGAGTTTACGTTTAGTCGTGACATCCTTGCAAAAATTTTAACGCCAGGCATGCACTGTCATCATTCTCCTGACGTCATCGATAACATTTGAATTAAATTCATTCGTAGACACAAATTTATGGGATTTTTTTTTTAAATTGCACGGCACGCACGAAAGCGCAGCTTTGAAAGAGTGCGTTTGTCTCTGAATTTTATTACTCACCTTAGTTTGCAGGGAAATAATTTCGACGACGTCACGAGTTGACAAATTTGAACATAACAAAAATGGCTCGTAGATTGTTTAGCGGATTGCTAAGAGAAATTTTTCATTTTTTGTAGATACTCCGAATAAAATTTCACGATGAACTGAAAACGGTTATTTGAAGTGCAAATGTTTTGCCTTCACAGCTTCTCCGTCATCGCCGGGGCTGCTATGAGATGGGGATTTATTTTATTTGATAGAAAATTCCCTAGTTTGTAAATTTAATTTTCATTAGAAAATAATTTATTGCAAATTATTTAAGAAACAATGAAATATGTATTTGAAACGCAGTATTGTATGTGCTACTTTCAACCACGGACAAACGCCGAAATATCTATGGCTATTTTTCAAAGCCCTGATTGGGATTCCATTGGATTAGCATAACCTTTAGCAGATTATTGCCCATTTTTTCAGAAACGGAAGCCAATCGCAACTCATTCACGACTATGAACTGAACGCTTGTTCCTTTGCCTGTTTTTGATAAATTCTGCAGATTTGTCGGTTTGAAAAGATTCCTTGGAGCAAGAAACCTTCCTTTCAGAAGTCCAACGTTTCGAGTCCCCGTGAAGAAGAGAAAGGCACTCTCCTGATGGCGCTGTTGTCACGTCCCTTGGAGACCAGGTCGTCCCAGAGGTAACCAGGCCTTGAAACTCAAAAACTGGCCCCAGACCGTGCGACGGAATGAATGAGTGGACCTCCAGTCGACTGAGGTAGTCAGCATCTCCATCCCGGAGTGTGAGAAAACGTTTCTTTGGCAACGAAACTTTTTCTGAAGATGAAGGCCGACGACTCTCATGGAGTCCCTTTTCGGGTTCCCGTTTCACTGCATAGCAAAGGATAAGTTAAACTGATGAGCTTGTGTGGAAATAGAGTTTGTCAAGCTCTTGCTCTCTCTCTTTCATCGACAAACATTCGAATTAGAAATGCAAATACGGTTATGTATGCAGTCGGCTGCCAACTTCTCAGCCAGCTCTTTAATTTGGAGTCTCCTTTGATCAGCCCAAGCATTAATTTTCTTCCTGTTCGTACTTTTCAAGGGAAAGTGAAGCGGAGACATTTATTATCTTTACCCTCAGCGCAACCGCTCCACTAATAAAAGAATCTCAAAAAGATGCCTTTCGAAAATGAACATCCATTAGGGTTTCGTACGCAGCCACCGCGACAAGAAAATTGTGTCAGAATACATTCATACATATATTTTTTAAGGGTGCCCATGAGAAAACGAACAAGACAAGTTAATTTGAGGCCGCCACCAACGTTTCTGGCCACAAGAGCCTCTGTTTTGCGTCTGGGGCGTCAATTTTAGTTCGAAGTTTCGGTGCAGTTCCAGCGGAAAGGCAGTCGGTCCAGCACCGGCCCCTTGAAATTCATTTGTAGCTACAGGTAGAAAATGAAGTGGAATTGAAAAATAGCTTCTGGAGACACTTTCCGTTTGACAAACGACACTTGTGCAAGAAATGGCAACAAAAACCAAGATGAAGTGGTTTCTCTCGAGCTCCAGTATCGAGGGAACCAATTGCTCTCTGCTAACGGCGGGGGGGACCGGGGCCGCCGGGCCATGGCTCCATTGGTGGAGAACGGGCCCAGCTTGGCGGCTGTCATTGAGTGTGAAAAATAGTCAGTAATTTCATTTTGAGGAGACCAAGGAATTCTAAAGTTACTGGTTGCAGATATTTTCTTCTCGCCTGCTGATATTTATCGCAGGTATTAATCACAGGTGTAAAGATATTTTCTTCACACCTGCAGGTATTAATCATAGATGTAAATATATTTTCTAAACACTTGCAGTTGTTAATTACAGCTGCAAAGATATTTTTTCGGCCTGTGTTTTGCGCGAGTGAAGTAATTTTGTTCAGTGTTGTGGTCTGCTGGTGTGATAATATTTTGAGCATTTAGCGAAGAGCTAATCAAACAAGCAAATTAATTTTTCTTCCTTTAGTACGTTTCGTAAACGTCCGCCATTTTAATAAATGAGCGTAAGACCCTTCGGATACGAGGTAAGCCCCCTCAGGCACGAGGTCTTTGAAATATGTGCTCTGGAGTCTAGAGTACAGATTTCGAGTACCTGAAACTAAAATTTTCAATACTGATCAAAGTTTGCATAAGACATTCTTGACTTATATTGTGGACTCTTTGCGTATTCAACTAAGATGCAAGTTTGTTTGGCAAATTCTTTAAATAAGATACAAGTTCGTTTCGTTATTTCTTTAGACAAGGCATAGGCTCATTTCACTAGCCGTTCAGATCAGACAAGCACCAGAGATGCCAGTACAAACCTCGACTCGTGCTTCCATCGCGATTGCCACCCGAGAAGGCAGTATCGGGGGGGAAGGGTGGATTATGAATCTAATTTTATGTTTTAACGAAGGTCACCTTGTGTCACAAAGTGTACGTTGTTGATGAGTTGATCACGGGCATCAGGACTGAAGGTAAATACGTAGAAAAAACAAAAACTTTGAGTGCTTTATTTCATGTCGGAAATGATGACAGGCGCCTCGACAAAACAACTAAGAATCCTCAGCTCTGGAGCACCGGCGTCTCTTTATTGTTCCGCGTCGTAGTTTTGCGCTGCACTCCTCAAGTTCTGTTCATTATGAAGGGACTAATTACGTTCATGCAATCGAGGTTTTGTGACAAGTCGGTTTTCTCGACAGGCACATTGTGTCTGATATCTTTGGTCCAAGTTGGGTTTGTATTTTTATTGCTCAGGAATAACTTTCTGCGCTCTTCTTGTCGAGGAAATTTTCTGTGGTGTTATTATTGAGGTTTGAGTTTGTTATTCTCTTTG
Organism: Orchestia grillus; assembly: GCA_014899125.1. Classification (NCBI taxonomy): domain Eukaryota; kingdom Metazoa; phylum Arthropoda; class Malacostraca; order Amphipoda; family Talitridae; genus Orchestia; species Orchestia grillus. The sequence goes on from VOMN01094797.1 coordinate 29,324, forward strand.
TCTATCAAAGTCTTACTTTGCAAGACATGCGATCATAATCGAGTGCAATGAATGTTATAGTTTACGAGGCATGTATTCGCACTTGTTCTTTCAGTGGAAAACTTTTAGAATACATAAGTTCAAGGTGAGAAATCTGTTCAGTTTGAATACAATCAAAACCACTTTCAGTTTATGCTTGAACTTTTTCTATGGACTTATGAATTCGCATAAAAGCATTAAAAAAACACAAAGTGAAAAAATCGAACCATGGTGAATATAGTGATAATTTGAGCGATAGCAAAGGCATCTTAGGAGAGAAAAAACAGGCTGCAATGATTCGAAGTAAATGGCGTACTGCGTGTCCACTAACCCAACCAAAAAAAAAATATAAAACCTGTGGAATCAACTAGCTTGAGAGATTGCTGTCATAAAGATGTACACTCTGCTCATTTTCTTCAAAAAATGAATCATTATTGTGGGTACGAATATTAGAAATAAGATTTTTCTTAATCACACTTGAATTACGAAGAGTTTGAGAAAGTAAAAACTGTCCTGCTTGGTATTTTATATTAGTTTCAAGTATTATTTTTTGATTACGACCAAAGATTAATTGTCGTTACGACACGGTAGCGAGGGTTAGTTCCGAATTTGTCCATCATTTGAGCCTAAACTAACATTTACCCTATCAAAAATTACGTCACCAAAAACTATTTTACTACCAATGGACACGCCCAGCCAAACGTGGAGGGACAAATAATATCAAATTCTTAAGATGCCCTCTTATTTACGGTAACTCTGACATGAAACGATGTTATTTTCAGTATCACTGATACTGACTGCCTTAGCTGACAGTCTCGCTAATAGTTTAGGGCGGCCGGAAGGACGAAGCGAGCAAGCAACACTGGATTATTATTAAATAGTTAGATCCTTGCGAGGTATCCTCTCATATCACAGCGTCTGTCAATAATGAGAGGAATAGCAAAAAACATTAACAAACGAACGTGGACTTCCCCCCTCACAAGAGATTTCACGCAGACAAACAAATGGATTCAGCAGCCTGCAGGGAAAGTCTCCCGTGAGCTAGGAGGGCTCTGGACGCCTCCGCCGTTGTTTTCTGGTCAATAAACTCGGGATTGTAGTCTTCTGTTTTCATACGAAAACAAAGACTCCAGAAAGACAACATATTCAGAGCTCTTTCTCACATTGTCATGACTAGTAGAACATGTCATCAGCTACGAATTCAGCGGAAATGTTCCTTTTTTTAAACCTCAGCTTCGGTTGTTTTTGGAGTTTTTCTTTGTTTTTGTCATGCGGTGCTCATGAGAACGTTAAAGAATTCCTTAGAAGTTTCAGTTTGGGAAATTTTCAAATTATTGCGACAATGCTCAGTGCTTAAGGGTTTCGAATTATGTCGTTAGTAAACATACAGAAATGTTCAGGTTCAGCTCAAGCGTAGGGTCTCTTATTTTTATTTTCACAGATCACATTCGTAAAATACGCTTATTTGCTACATGAGCATCATTTAGACTTTGGAAAGGAAGCTCGGTGTGATTTCCTTTAAATTAAATGTTTGACTAATTTTAATATCTCAATGTCTGAGGGTAAACAGGAGAAGGGTGTCCATATTCAAATGTAGTTAGATTCTGTTTGGTTACGCCATGTTAATTAAGCAACTTTGGTCAATTCCACGGCAAAGTTGGTTGCGCTAAATATCGTTGTACTGAAGGCCACAGTGTCTGAAATTATAGAACAACAGAATTTAAGTTGATTTCCATTGATATTGCGCAGCTGGTCATGCAGATAAATACGCTTTCCAATCAGCTTCCTCAGCCTCACTCTTGGTTGTTGAAGGGATGATGGCTTGGCACAGGTGGCCAAGAGGCGCGGCCCTCCTCAAAAAGCCTTTCTTATTGACCGAAAATCATCTTCCCCACGGAGTTTCTTGCGCAGGTGACCAACACATCTCAATTCTGCAGAGATAAAGATCGATTGTAGATTCGCTCGTCGAGACTTTCCAAGCAACGCTCAAGATTTGCCGCAGTCGAGCAGATTTATCCTGGGGAGTTAAAACTGGTCGTTTTTTCGGATGTTAAATTGAGGTCTCTCGTGAGAACTTCAATACATTATTGATACGACATCCTGGTGCCGGGAACTAAGCATTTCACTAGATGGCGACTGGCTCTAGTCAAGCTTTAGGTAGGAATTTTGTTTTCTGTTGGAAATGCATCCGAGATATCAGGAGTGCGGACAGAAAAGTATCAGCATTTGTTTTTTCAGGATATTTTTAAGTGTTTGTCTTTTGTTTTTGAGTTTCATTTGGACTCCACAACTTTTTTCTTTAGGTATCAATAGTCCTTTTATTCACGGTTGGCTTCAACTAACCGGATAATATTACGTACAGTCCTTAGAATCAAGCGTAACAGTACAATTCGTTCTGTACTCGTACTCTAGTGGCAAATTCGTTTTGTACTCGTACTCTTGTGGTAAATTCGTACTGTACTTGTACTCTAGTGGTAAATTCGTACTGCACTCTTACTCGAGTGGTAAATTCGTACTGTACTCCTGCTCTAGTGGTAAATTCGTACTGCACTTGTACTCTAGTGGTAAATTCGTACTGTACTTTACTCTAGTGGTAAATTCGTACTATACTCTTACTCGAGTAGTAAATTCGTACTGTACTCGTGCTCTAGTGGTAAACTAACTACCACAAAATGACAACTGCAGACCGCGTCGCACAAAACTTCGCGCGAGTAACATATCTTGCGACGCTTTTCAATAACCGTTGTTTCAATCGATTAAGTTCGTAAAATTTACTAAAACCGGCCTTCAAGTAATAGAACTGACTAAGGTGTTATAGCAAACAGCTTTCAACTTTACCTCATCGGCTCATGCAAAAATTGCTACCTATAAGCTATTGCACTCAGACCAATGAGGGTAGAGAAAAACACTGTCGATCGTTTTCTGTTCCTAGATAAACTAATTTTCTTTACGTTGCATTGGTAACTCAATTTGAACGTTTAGCACGTGCAGAAATCTTTGAATGAAAATCAAATAACATTTTTTACACTTCTTGTTTCAGAGTTGCATTGAAAGTGAGCTCTTCATGTATTCAAAACGCCATTAGTATATTTAATTCGACACCCGCATTAATTAGATTCCATTAGTACATATAATTCGATGCGATCATTGTATTTTATTCGATGGAACGGAAATTTTTGCGCATTAAAGTTTTTTTTATATTTTATTCTTTGCAATTTCTAGCTACGCGTGGGTGAAACTGAATGTTTTGTTTTACTTTGATAACCATGTAAAAACACCCAGATTATTTTTTACTGTGAACGTACCATTTTCATATAAAAGAAAACTTCAATTTCAGCTCACAACAGTTGATGTTGCCATTTTTTGCAAGTTATTTACGTATGAGGAATCGATGAGTTTTAAATTCTACCATTCATTTCGAACGTTTCGCATTTACTACATTGATTTTTTGCAGTCCGTGTGAGCTAGAACGCAAATATTTGGTTGATGTAACTTCTTCGTAATTGGTTTCTGATGCGAAAATTCTGACGAACGAACACTTCTAATTACTGCAGCAACTATTTGAACTCTCTAACGAGTGGATCACAGGTCCTATTAAACTATTCTTGAAGGTTTGTGAACCTTTGAATCTCTCTTAACGGAATATTTTTCTACCTATATTTTTTATTTTTTCTGTTGACTATTTCCTTATCTGAAATTTGTGTCACCCCGTTATTTATTCACCCGCTGGTATTTAATTATGAACTTGCAATGTTTACTGAATGATATTCCCCATTTCATCAACACCCACGAACTGCAAGTGGCTTATAACGAACTAGTATTCTCCCACATCCATGAACCTACAAAACTCTTCGGAACAAGTATCCATTTTCACCGACCAACCGCTTTTCTTTCTATTATGTCACCCTACATTGACTTTCATAATTCTTATCAACAAATAATCGTCTATACTCATTAAAAATATCCAGACTATTCAGTCAATACCCGTGGACGTGGAGACTGCTTCTGAGCCAGTATTCGTCAACGCCCAAACACCCATTCTCTGTGTTATGTTAGCAGCCAGCACTCATTTTCCATTTCTGAGCCAACATTCTCCTCGCTCTTGCAGACGGTGCTACGGGAGTTTTCGTCAGAGCTTCACTCGAGCACCGGCGGCAGGGCAAGTCTGCGACAGGTGACGGTCGCGCTACCTCGGTCTTGGAGGAGCGACTTTTCATCTTGCTCTTTGATGCAGCCGCTGACGGCGGTGGCCCCACCCATCCTGCCCCACATCTCCATCTCGAGACCCCATCCAGTGTTCGGCAACCGCCCCTGGGCTCAACAAACTCAGGGATGTGGCAAGCCTGGGGACAAAATCCAGCTGGGGGCCGACCTACTGAGCTCGGCTTCGAACGACACCCACGCGTACACGGCCAGACTCCTGCTCGCCGAGTGGGCCAAGTTTAGGTGGGGAGTTTTTGAAGAGCAAGGGCACTATGGGGACGCTCTTTACCCTCCTCTCTACAGGGACCCCACAACTCATCGCTTGCGCCCTAATGAATGCGCTGATCCTCTCCAAACTCAAACGCCCTTCTGTACCTCCAAGCAACACGTGCCGGAGGCGCCCACGAAGCACAACGCCCTCTGCGGCGGTCGTCCTGCCTGGGACATCATCATGCAATCGCAGGATTTCGCAAATGAAGGGTAAGTTTGTCATTCAAAATCAAAGTCGGCAGAAACGTGATGCACGAGTAAAAAATTTTTTCTGTGAGCGAGATCATTTGCTTTTTGCTATTTGTCGAAAGTTTTTGGATTTATTTTTTGAGCTGCGTTGTTTGCGCACCGTGTATTTTGAGTTCCTAATTTGAATTTGCTGTTAATATTAGTTTAAGTGATGCTAATTTGATTGATGTAAATTTGAATGATTTATACGCACAGCTAGATCTTCTTTTATAATGTCACAAAAAGTACCTCCGCGTACTCATCATAACTACGCGAACTAAAATACGTACGTCAATGCAGTTTGGCCGTGTTGACTGGAAGATATTCACGACAAATTTCCAGATGAATATTTGTAGGAAACAGCACGAATGTTAGCTGCGCGATGCGCTGTCACGCGAAGAGAACAGCGCGATGTATCTGTCAGGAACCGAAAGTAATTTTGTCATCTCTCGTTTTTCGCAGGAACCTCGTCCGTAACTTGACAGGCCATCTGGCGCCCTCATTCCGCTTCGTGCAAGAGACTGCGCCGCGCTTCGTGCTCGCTGTGGAAGACACGGCCATTATGAATATGCAGAGGCGCTGGGAATTCGTTCGCAAGGCAGTTAGGAGAGTTGCTGTTTATGACATCCCTGATGGAGCCCACGTAGCATTAGTGGTGTTTAATTCGGTTGCCCGAACCGTTGCTCCACTTTCGAAAATGGACTCCGTGTCTGACGTGCGCCAACGAGTTGGCTCTTCATTACCCAGAAACCCTTCCACCGTTCCAGAAAGTCACAAATGTGTTTTGTGCGGCTTGCAAGAAGCTCTGCGGGCTCTTGATAGTGACTCGGTCGGAGCAGCTGGTGCAAACGTCATTCTAATAACGACCGGCGCTGGTGCCGCCACCCATAACCAAATGGTTGAAATGACCCGATTGGTCGAATCAAGGAGGGTGCGGGTCACCCCCGTATTGTACCCCCTCACCGAGCGGCCTGGCACCGCATCGTCGTCAGCGTCCCAAAGCCTGGAGCCACTGGTCCTCGCCAGCGGTGGGGGCACTCGAACATTCACTGTCATGGATGAAGGAGTCGGAAATGACTCGAAAGTGAGCATGCTAGTGGCGCTGATGGATGCCCTTCTGGCCGCCGTCAGAGTCAGCGGTCCGGTCGATGCTGTTGACACTCCCGTCATTGTAGAGAGCACTGCTTACCCAGGCGGTATTGCGTCCATGTCCAGTGGGTCATTTTCCCTCGACGATTCATTAGGCCCTGATGTTCGATTTTCAGTGTATTATTACGATCTCAACCACGTCGGTAATGCTATTCAACTGACCACTCCGTCCGGCGAAGTCATGTCTTCCGTGAACATGCAAGAGGAAGACGGTGATGCCAACGTCATTTTTGTGAATATCCCTAAAGCTGAGCGAGGAGTGTGGAGGTACAAAGTAGAAAACAGAGCTGATTCTCACCAAGGCCTGCACGTTCAAGTTACTGCGCTTCCAAGCAAAAGTCGCAATGTCAACGTGAGAGTGTGGACGAATAACGATGGAGCAGAACTGAACCCTGCAGACCCTGCTCAGCCTACAATTTTGTATGCAAACGTCAAAGACGGCGACTACCCTGTGTTGAATGCTCACGTCGTCGCCAAACTACAGAGACTCGGCACAAATACCACGGGCAGCGGGTATAAGCCGACTTTCATTGAGCTCTTCGATAACGGTGTAGGAGGTAAGGCGTTCGTGACTAGCTTACATATATGTATGTGTATGCAGGGGGTGTATTATTATAGTGCTGCGTGATTATTTATACTGGTTGACTGATATATTTCAAATGGGCTTGAGTTGTGGTGCGGAGCATGAGGATCTCTGCAGGTAATATTCTTTCGTGACACGCTAATTCTAACAAAGTGAAATTGTCACTTACAGATCCTGACATCACGGCGGGCGACGGAGTGTACTCGAGGTACCTGCCGCAGATGCAGCTGTTCCCCGGCCACTACGAGCTCACCGTCACCGCCACGCACAACAACGGCCTCGCTAAAGTGCCCGCAATGGATGCCCTCGGGCGCAGAGCGCGCATGGAAGGCGATCACGAAGTACGGAAATGTTGCGGCAGCGCCATTGCCTACAAGCACGTTAAGCCTGTCGCTCCGTTCACCCGACAGGTTCCCTATGGGGTGCTTAGCGTGGCCCATGATGCCTCTGAGAGGGACGTTTTTCCGCCCACAAGAATCCTGGACTTACGAGCCCATTTGAACGGGACGACGCGCAGAGTTACCCTGAAGTGGACGGCGCCTGGGGATGATTACGACTGGGGCAGAGCTAATTTTTACGAAGCGGTCATGGCGAGTAGCTGGTCGCAAGCCAAAGCCATGGATGGGGAGCAAATACCTGGCCTTCCCACTCCCAACACCGTCCCTACAGAACAAGTGATGACTTTCGAGGTAACGAAGTACGACCAAATGATCTACATTGCTTTGCGGGCAATTGACTCTGCCGGTAATCGAGGAGGCGTCAGTAACGTGGCAACTTTGCTTGTGCCTCAGCCTCCCACCACCCCTCCTCCGCCCATGACCTTCCCTCCAAATGCCCACCCGAGTGCCTCTACGGAACCCAGAGGTAGAGGAGTTACGCAGCCCATTCGCTTAGCTGGATTGGCTCTTGAAGACATTGCTGTGATTGGAGGGGTTGTTGGCGGATTTATTGTCATCATTGCAATTTTCGCAGTCGTGTGTGTCTTGCACTTGAAACGACGCAGGAAGCACTCTAGCAAGAAAGAGGCAGCTAGCAGGGTGGAAACTAATCGTAATGTTATGGTGAAGAGCAACTCCGCCGTCGTTATCGACCATGAGGAGAGCCATGATTCTGCCGACAGCACCGTGAAAGATGTAGAACCCATTAAGCCGGCGAGGCCTCTGTCTCCAGTGCAGTCTTGGGCAGCTTCCAAGCTTTTAGCTGAACATGAGCGACGCTTTTCCGTCACCAGTGGGCCTGCTATTGCCCAACCCAATCATGCTATGGAGTATTCCGCATCCATGCACGATCCTTTTCCCGATGTGACTCTCACTGGCACGCACTCCTACCCGAGCTCTCAGACGCCTTCGACGACCCACTCTGACCCACCAGCCTACCAGCCCTCATTCACAGAAGGCTACGCTCCGTACCCGTACCAATATGCCCCTGGCTACAGCCACGAAGACCTGCCGCCGTACACCCCTGGTCTGTCATCGCAATCGTCCCAGGCATCTACAGCGTACGCACACGAGGTGCCACAGCCCGCCATGGGAGAGGGACCGTACCCTAACGAAATGCAACCTTTCCATTCTAATGACATGCCCGCGTTCGTCTCAGACAACTTTAACTCTGCTCAAGCGGCCATGTACGCCCCATACCCTGACAACCCGAACCTGCGTCCCATGGTCCCGGCGAGGACCAAAGTACCTCCCCCCGTAGCCCCAAAACCCCAGGGCTCGCGGGCCCCTGTACCCCCCGTGGTGCCCACCACCTCGTCTAATGGGGTGATGGGGTCTCCTAGCAGTATGGGTGAACCGAAACGACGTAACGTCACCCAAGTGTAAAATATTTAATATAATCATACGCGGTGTTAAGCCGTGCTTATGCATATCTACCTTTCGTATCGCCAGGCGAACTGCAGTCTAACTTGCACTCGTGTCAGTTAGAAAATGAACGAGACTGCTCATTAATTGGCTCACTTTTGTGACGTTCTCTGTGTGTGTGGAGCCGGAAATTTCGGTCATTTGGCTGACTCGTAAAAATACGTTCCCATCACCGACTGCTTATCGCAAATTTCTTCATTGGAAGTAATAGCTATTGTACGCTTTGGGAAATTAGCCTTCATTAGTCTAGCCTCTCCATAGCTGAGGGCTTTGGCGAACGCATATCATTGGCTTAGGCGTCTAAATGTGTAAGCCAGTCGCTGTATAGACGAGCGTGTGTTAGAGCATTTTTGTGTCATATGCAGTTAAAACTCAGTGTCTGTGGTATTCATTATATGTCTTCAATAATAATTCAAATGGAAATGCGCTGTCTCTGATGATGGAGCTCGGCTCTCCGTCGAGGCATGCTGCACCCGCGTGTAGATTATCGTTCGTGTAGAAAAAACAATGTAAAAATCTTTGTACATAAGAAATGGATGAACCATTTTACCATTCCTTGGAATGTTCCCAGTATTATCGACAACGCTGTGTACACTCTAATTGTTATGTAGTTAAGTGAAGTCAGACTTTATAATTATTACTTTTAGGAATGCAGGGTTAATTTATTCGCATGAGTGTAAAAAATTGGTTAGCGTGCTTTCAATTTCAACCGAATTTGGATTTAGGCTCAGAATGATTTTCCTCACAATCGCCATGAGCGAAAGTAAGGTCAGAAGCGAAATTCCATGACAATATATTCCATTTTGTAGCTGCCAGGATGGGAGTAATTTACTCACAATTTATTTACGTGTTAATGAGTGTAAAGCGTTCACACTTAGAAGCGAGCGACTGTAAATAGATGTTTATATTGTCTAAGCTTGCTCACAGCTAGTCAGTAGGGCTGTAGCTTCGAGATCTCCTCCACTCAAACCCACAATCTACTCATGTGCATTCAAATTTAGAAATACATGCATCTTTATGCCCGTCAATGCATTTATCAGCATCCATGCATGCCAAACCACATGAATGCACCTTAAGGTATATACTGTATATTGAGGTACCCATCGATCCGTCTTATGTCTATCCTAACACGAACGATGGGACAGACATCACCGTGGGCGAGTGACGCGTGTGTCTAACGCTGAAATACTTCACTTTCGTTTAAACGATATACTTCACTTTCGTTTAAATGATCAACACGTACGCAGTTTTGATCAATAAGTTAGCCTACTCAAAATTTTGAATTATTTTCCACTGTAGCATTTCTTAAGAATCAATCACTAGGCTTTATTCCAACACTGTACCTATACACTTTTTGGCTTTCTTAACGGGTCATTGCAGACTTGGTTTATTGCTCAATCATTTTGTAAACTAGAGCTCTGATGCACGTTAGATGTCGATTTTGACATTCTAGGTGCGTGCGTGATCTTGAACAAGTTGATTTGAAAATTTTAACGTTCGTTTCGATACTGCCTAATATTTGTTTCACGAATGCATACCATTTTAGGTTAGTTTCCGCCCGCCTCAGCTTTATTTACGCTGTGCAAAACTGATTACATGCCTCATTCGTGCCATCAAATGTGCAGAAATTTTCATACAGAGTTACAGGAACACGCCCCACGACAGCCTCGCTCGAGGACATTGTGCACTTCGTCAACTTAACTCTACATGTCACGTACGGACACGCGTACAATAGCGATAGCCAGGATCGCCCTCATGCTTGTTAGAAATCTTGTTGTTGTTCTATTGTCCCAATTGCTGCAACCTAAAGCGAATGCTCAAGAAATTTTTTAAGTCCCAATACTAATATATATAAATATATTATTCGTGTAACTGTACGAGTAGACATAGCTTAGCACTTTCTCTGCCTGTGCTGAGTCTGTACCGACAACAGCATCGATGCCGTGAGCGTCGTCCATTGGTTGTCACCGTCGCGGTAGCACAATCCGTGGTTTGATAACAGGCGAGTGGAGTGCCAATAGTTGTGGCATTTTTGTTACACAGTGGAGGTGACTGTCTGGCTTCTGTTATAGTGTGACGGTAGCTCTAGTTTTTGTTACGAAGTGCCGTGACGTTAGCTGTTTTTTTTCTGTTACGACGTGGGGCGACAGTGTTTGTCTGGTTTACGTCACGAAGTGGAGTGACAGCGTCTGCCTCCTGTTGCAGTGTGGCGTAACGGTAACGACATGTGTGTGTTCAGCTAGAACTCCATGGCAACGAACGCAATCAGCCAATCTAGATCATTTTTGAAGGATTCGTATTTGTGATAAAACAGGCACTGGCAGTCATTACAGTGATCACTTTTACTGATGCTACAACGAGTTCCTGTTTGTATCTTTGACACAATAAACACGGGGATTTATTAAACGCTGATTACTTTTACTGATAATACATAATACAAAGGGTACCTGTTGCATTGTAATACTGGAGGCATCGGTATTTATGGTACATTTGCATGGGCTGATGATACAACCTGTTCATATTTTTGACACAACATTCACTGGTATACAAGCTAAGAAGTAGATACTTGAGGTCATGGTGCAACGTGTACCTGTATTACGATGACTTCGTGTGAGACCGTATGTACTCCGAACACGTCAGCACCATAATTTATTCTGAACAGTTTCAGACGGTAGAAACTTGTGAGCAACAAACACTTGTCAAGTGTCCCGATGTTCTGCTGTTTTAAAGTGTCACGCATTTCTGTTTTTCAACGTAGCAATTTTTTGACAGTATCGCGTGTGCCAGATCTCCCATGTCTGTCTTCTTAGCTCTCATTCTCAGCTGTTTACTTCTCCATTTGCTCTTACATTTGAAGCTTTCACTCTTTATTTACATTATTTATTGTACGAATGAACCTCTTCTTCCTTAGTTCAAAATAATTATGTTCTACCTCACTTGACCTTTGAAAGGTTATTTCGCATGAATTGCTCTACGAATGCAATTTTGAGCAGTTGTGCTACGAGACTCGAAAAGTAGGCGTTTAGGTGTTGACGCCACTCTGCAAAACTTGTGTTTAAGGGACAATAAGGACTTCCGTGCAGGTAGTACAAATGTACACATGTGCACACCCGTACTCTACTACCAGTCGAGTAAAATATTGCGTCTGATAATGCAGTTGCTGCTTTATTCGTACGACTTGCGAGTCGTTTACCAAAAAAATAGACAATAATGATGTTCGCATTGTTAGTGTAAATGAAGGTGTAATGTTGCCGATAGGTGTTTATATACATATAAATAAATATATTCGTCTGATCTCAAGAAGGGGTTCAGGTCACCTGTGATATATGACCGTAATTTTGTCGAGGCTTTCGTTAGCCGGCCCAGTTGGACTCCACCATCGCTCCATGAATGATATTCTTTGCATTGAAAAATGCCATGTTGCATTGAACTTTTCTCGTCGATTCAATATAATTAACGGCATCGTACGCAAGTTTATCGTACTCATCTCATTAATAATTCCAGTCACGTTGTTGAAAATTAAAAATTTACATTCGGTTTGTAACGTTGCTTCTTCAGTTATTGTCACTCAAATCGTGCTATAAAGTGAGCGGGAAACTGCATTTTTTCGTGGTCACGGTCATCTCGATGCATCATGCGTCACTGAAGGAAAAAACGTTAACACGTCAGTGCGCCCGCCCACACGGCATCAAAAAAGATATTTCACTGCGTGACCTACTACGCAGTTGGTAAATGGGCCCAACCCACATATTTTTTATTGGAGGATGATCGCTGGCATTGTCTGCCAGAGTCATTTGGGAAAAATGACTTACCGTCAATTTTGAAGTATCATTCATGCCTCTGAAAGCTCATCGCAACAGCGGAACACCGCAATGAGCAAAGGGGCGTGACAAGGCGTGGAGTTTCAGTGGGACCGTATCCGGCGATGTGTAAATTAGTAGGCTTTAAGACAATCAAAGTCCAAGTCATGTTTCTGCTTGCAACCTTCGACTTCCTAAAGCCTTTTTTCTTCTTGCGATAGAAGCAAATATTCTGACATCGTACAATTTAAGCGCGGGCAGCGTGGGAACGTTGGCTAAATGGAGTAAAATTTGACGTATCCCACAATAAAAATATGTGCAGAGCAAATTCCATGTAGATGGGAGATGATATCAGTCATGATAAACCATCCATTTTCGTTTTGGTGAAATGAAAATCTACGTAGATGGCGAGTCTGTTTATCGTCTTGATTTTCATTGCAGTCAACATCCCAAAATTTGGCCCACATCCCTGCGCTGTCCGGGTCAAGACAGTGAAATGGAGCTCTTGATGGTCGTTGTTGTGGACAAGATGATAACGTTTGATTTAAGGACACTCTGCCCTAAAGAGTAAACTGTTTTCTCTACTCTAACTTTAAATGAACTAATAAGCGTCTGTTATGCCTCTGTTACATGTCCGTGCCCACGAGGCCGTAGTTCTGGCTACTTTCTTCTAAAATGATGTTGCTACACGATTTTCTTCTTGAAAGCAGGAATCCTATAAATTAATGAGAAGAACATAAAGCATCTAATAGGTCTTGACGTTCTACGCTTGTATACTCTATAGTGAAGGGCATTAATAAAATAGTCTATTGTTAAACGACATCTTCTCTTCTCAGTGATCATATCATGTTTCTAATTATTTTTATTCAGGCTCTTCTCTGTATTTGTACATTATCGTATATTCGCTGAAGCAAGGATGTGTTTTCTTTGAATATAAAACAATGAAATATTTGCGTCGTTTCAGCCGTTTCCATCCCCCCCGGCATGGATGCCAACAGGATTTTAATTGCCATCTAATTGTTATTTTAGCTGCTGTCCTTGCTGTGGAGGTGCCCATGCTTTGTGCATGGGGAGAATTTAGGATAGTTTCTCCCCGGTGAGGCGCTTGGATAACTGTAGAATTTACCTGAAATGCGCGAGTGATGAATATTTCAATTGCCGGTCTTAACACAGCCCTCCACCGGCGACGAAAAAATGCGTAACTGGCTGACAAGTTATGTCAAATAATGCGTACCTGGCCAACAAGTTACTGCCAAATAATGCGTAATTTAACTGGTCGAAAAGTTAATGTCAAATAATGCGTCACTGGCCAACAAGTTGCTGCCAAATAATGCGTATCTGGCGGACAAGTTACTCCAGATAATGCCTAACTGGCCTACAAGTTGCTGCCTAATAATGCGTTACTGACCAATAAGTTTCTGCCAAAAAATAGGTAACTTGTCAAAACTTTATTGACAAAAGATGCAAAACTACCCAAAACCATGCTCAAACTTACAACGTCATGAGAAAAACGCCCGAAAATTCCGAACAATTCAAATGCATTCATTAGAAAAGTTTCTTTCATTATGCATTGAGTTTTGAACGACGTTGGTGAAACGCGGATGTTTTCGAAAGAAAAACGTTCGCTGAAGAAGACGTAGGATGACTCAGCGAAGGCCAGAAAAGAAAGCACGAAGGCACATTCTTGCTTGCAGAGAGTTTGAACTCGTGAGAAAAAGAAAGGAAAATAAGATCAACCAAAAGGAGGAGGAAACTACAACAACAACAGCGAGAAAGACAAAGTCTAACCCCGCTGCTTGCAAAAGTTTTGGCCGACTTCTCACCTGGCGCAGCCCGGGCCGTCATCACTCGGCAATTGAGTGTGCGGCAAATTAAAGGAGATCATCACTCGGCAATTGAGTGTGAGGTAAATTAAAGGAGATCAAATTTCACTCTCGGGAAACAAGGTTTTAAAAAAATTCGGCCTTTTGCTGATGAAATGTCGGGGGCACTGAGGAGGGACCCACAGCAGGGGCTCAAGTGTGGGTTTTGTAGAAATAAAAGATGACGTCAATGACCGTCTCCAGGGTGTTAAAAAAGATGTGATTCTTAGACTGTCTCAGTTTTAATGAGCTCTAAGTGTAAATAGCGATGTCTTCACCAGGAAAATCTCTGGTTTTTGCATTCTGTAAGAAGATCGAAGACGAGACACGATACACTCCTGAGAGCACGATTCCCTTTCAATGCACGCATCATTTTGAATGCATTGGTAATGCGAAGGTATGCACGTACCTGCAAAGCACCTAATATAACAAAGTATTATGTGTACAGTCCATTAATTTAACAATGCAATATTTTCCCACGATGATTCATCAGTGAATGTAGTTTTGTTTTCTTTATTATGTGCAGTACTCCATACGGACTATCCCCCATATCAACGCGCATTGCTTTGATAATATAATTAATCGCTGAGCTATCAGTGGAAGATGGTTTCAAACAAATGTGTGACACTCGGGT
>VOMN01094808.1:0-18057 GCA_014899125.1 Orchestia grillus
CTTCTTGACGTGTGACACACACTGCATACTGTGCATACTGGTCGGCAGCAGGGTGACCGGGACGTGTGACACACACTGCATACTGTGCATACTGGTCGGCAGCAGGGTGACTGACGAGTGGTGCACGCTGCAGGATGATCCTATTCTCCTGATATCTCTCCTACTGATTATTATTTGTTGAAGCATTTCGACAGTTTATTCGTGAAAAAGATGACAAGTTCTCTAAGATGGAATGTATGCTTTAGAAATACGAGTATGATGAGCAAAGGTGCTAAACACTTACCGGCAGTTATTTTCTTTAATTTCCAAACGCAATACTTCATGTGAGAGAACCTAATAAAATTATCATTAATTTTCGTCCCAAGCGCAGGGGTTGCCACAGAAAAATTGATTATCGCCAGGGCAAAGTTATACTTGGCATGGAAGTTACTGAGACCGTTGAGTGTTCCTGTATAAACGTATAAATGATACGTCACCTCGAACATGCTCTGAATTAAATCAGTGGGGGATCACAGACAACTGATTGTGTTTAGCAGAGAGTTATTTGTGTCGTCTTTAAAGACCTTAATAATTACTTCAGGGGTACCAACCCTACTTGTCGAAAATAATATTTATTGGTTTGCTTATCTTGACGAGGAATAAAAAACAAAAAAACGCTGATTCCAAATTGAGAACGAGATTGAGAACAAAGCCGGATTCTTCAAAAAAAGAGAGACACAATATCTAGCCAGATACACTTGAGAATAACTCTTTCGGGGAACTAATCTCAAAATGGACTGAGTGCAATGCGGCTCATTGATAAACCTTTAAGTGCACCGTTCCGTGACGTTTTAGTACCGTTCCACCATTCGTCGTCTCTGCCGCTTATTCATCGCTTTATAAGCCAGAGTAACACACCGCTCTTTCCGATGCTCTAGTACCATCTGGCAGCGTTTCAATACACTTGCCGCGCTGCCTGCTGCCAGGACCTGCCAAGTCCATCGTACAGGCAGCTTGTAATTTCAGATTGGAGCTTTTTACACATGGTTGATAGCCTTCAGATGGTTCCCGGGACCATTTCCGTTGAGCCTCGAATGATATTGTTTCTTCTCCTTAGACCAATCGGAGGCCACGAGTGGCAGTAAATTTTGCCGTGCTTTTACAATCCTTTCTTCTGCTGTGGGCTCAGGGTCCGGAGCACGTGGGGCAACGTCAGTGCGCGACGCGCATAAATACAACTTTTTAGATAGCGAGGCGTCATACAACTTTTTAGGTAGCGGGGCGTCATACAACTTTTTAGGTAGCGAGGCATCATACAACTTTTTAGGTAGCGAGGCATCATACAACGTTTTAGGTAGCGAGGCGTCATGGCGTTAAGGCTAGTCATTTACGGTAGCCCAGCCTTGCTTTCAATGATCGTTACCTTCCATGAGTGTGATTTGAGACCTCGTGTTGAACGTTTGCTTACATAATACCTGTGCTTAGAAAATTTACATTCAAGTTGAATATTATTTTATCATTATGCTCCTTCCATCAAAGAATAGGCGGTACTGAATAATTTAATGGGTTGATTTATATTCACATTCGTATTAAAATTTTCGAGCGATGCTTGCTTTCCCAAACATCAATAAATTCTACAAGAGGCAACATGTCATACTTTATTTTATGGGACTATTTCTAAAATTGGCAGGGAATTCAAAACCCTCCTCTCTGATTGGTCTCGAGACACTGATATCTGATTGGTCATTCACTCTGCCTCTGAATGATTACGAGCCCTTTACCAAATGACCATTAAGGTCGCACTTGACCGGTCATAATTGCTGAAAGCAATGAAGCAAGCTGCAAAAGGACCTATTGCTTACTAGAAGACTCCCGTTTTATTGTAAACAGAACAATAATCTATACTGTCTCAGAAGAACTGATCAGGGGTGCGAAAGTTTTCTTTGAATTGTGTATTTTTATAGAATTGAATGCATGAGAAGAATTGCTTTACTTTTCCTTGGTGTAAAAAGAATTCTGAGGCAGCACCCAGCGTGGAGGAATCCAGGTTTGCCATACAGGTAATGTGGGGAGGGGGAGGGAGGGAACTGACGAGTTACGACACGATTGCAGGCTTAAGGAACAATGATGAAAAATGATAATTGCACGGACACCGTTAGTAAACGAAAAGATGTTGAATGGACAATGACCAAGATTTATGGAAGTTGTAAATTAAACAATAAATCATGGCAAATTATAATACATAAAAAAACGAACAAGATCGCCTAAACTTGGGAGTTACCTTCAGTTCTCCCACAAATATATGTATATATATACTTAAGTACGTATACACGCACCCATTAATCTTCAGAGGAGGGAATGAAGCGCATTAAATTTAAGGCCTACTTTATGCGTCAGCATGTCACGGGAAACCACACGCGAAATTAAATTTAAGGCCTACCTTATGCGTCAGCATGTCACGGGAAACTGCTCGCAAAGTTAAGGAGAAATCATGTGGAGTGTGAAATGTACTAGGCGACAACTGCACGAATCACTGGCACAAATAATGTTTTGATTACGCAACTGGTAAAATGAGTTCCAACTCGTATTTTTAAACACAGTTCCACGCTTTATTTCTGCGTCTATGTTGAAAATTCTATGATGTTACATCTAAAATTTTCAATTCTACAGTGATTCATGTAAAAAGGAGAAAAGTGCTTGCATGAGGCAGTACAAATTCCTTATAACTGAATGTTTATCCCAACGTGGCGAAAAAGGGAAACCCATTTTAAAATTAGTATACGTTACAGACTAATAAATGCTAGACATTTGTTGAAAACCCGGCTTTATACGTTTAATTTAAAAAAAATGCAAATCTTACTTCATGGGTGGGAGGCTAATTTCCCTCGACATGTCCGCCATTTCTTTCTACTCATACTTTCAGTCTTCTTTGTATTCCTACAGTAACTCTTTCAACTAAATCCTCCTTTCCTTTCAGTTAATTAACCTCATTTTCAAACTTATCTTTTATATCGTCTGTATTTTCGGGAGGGAAAAAATACACTTTGGTCTTGAGATGTCCACACAAGAAAAAATCACAAGGGGTCAAGTCCGGTGGTTTGGGTGGCCATTCAATTGGATGGTTCAGTGCAACAGTGTGATCTGTGAAAATATTATGCATCAATTCTAGCCCTGCATGACTTTTATGCATGTGCTTGAGCGCCATTTCGGAACTCACCTCAGCCTTTTAAATTGGTTTCCATAAATTTAACGCAATTCTGGAATTTGAAATGATTGGACAATTCTCGCGCACACACTTTTTTACTTCTGCTTAAGTCGCTGCAGAATTAACAATTTTAGTTGTAACCTTATCAGTGTTCCAATAAAAATCTAAAAAAAATTAAAGCATAAAACCCTGTTTTTAGAAAATGTCTAACTTGAATCGTTGGACTGTTTGAGTAATTTGAAAATAGATTTCCTTTTTTGTTTCACTCTGTGCATAAATTATCAGAGGCAACATTCTGATAAACTATCAAAATACAACCAGCTGAACTGTCTTCTTAATCAAGTTTTCCACACTTACATCGTATCGGCTTTGTTCAGTTTGTCGTACAAATCACTGAGCTCTATATTTGGAAATCAATTTTGGTGCACGCAAGAAGGGAACCGCCGTGGAATATCGGTTTTCTCAATAATTGTGCGCCAGTTCCCCCATAGCGACAGGCCACAACGCAGCAACAGCGACCGGAGCTCCGAACACTTTCAGGTTGTTCATCAAAAGCAAATTCAGAGGGAAATTTTGGCGACAATATGAAGCTCCCGCAGCTGGCTGAGTCATTAATACACATCACGTCGGTGGATGGAGAATTGAAGGCTGCGAGTAACTCGTGAAGCTTTATGGAATATGACGCCTTCAGTTATTGAATAAAATGTCCGTTAAATACAGTTGTTGCCGGCATACAGCGCGTGCCAAGCTCTTGAACATGAACTTTTTTTGTCTAAAATTAAAATTTACCAATTTTGAGCGATAAAATTTGATAGAAATGTTGACAACGCTGACAAGCGCATATGCGCCACTTTTGAATCAGTTTTGAGCATTAGTAAACAAACTAAAAACCCGGCATTGTTTGGAGAACGTCCCACGTTTTCGACCGCCTCGCCAGTTTTCAGTTGAAATGAAGTGCCGTAAGGGCTTCAATGACTAAGAAATAGCGAAGATTGTGTCTAAATTAGCTGATGGTAAATGTGTGGCCGGTGCAGCTGCTACTCTGGGCCGTGATGTCCGCACAGTGAAGAAGTACTCGTACCTCAGCAATCGTAAAGCCAAGACATGAAGAAAAGATGAGGGAAAATGTAGGATCCACACGACGTATGATGTGTGCCGAGTGAAGCGGAAAATACCCAGGAACCCTCACCCAACAAGCAAGAACGTCTTATAGAATTTTAGACTAGGGCATGTATCGAAAACGACTCAATGTCAAGTGCTGAGAAGCATAGCAAGACACATTATGCCCGACGTAAGAGCTCCTCTGAAGCAGGTACATAAGGATTCTTGACTTGAATGGGCAAAAACATGCATGAAATTGAATTTTAAACACATCCCCTTCACTGATGAGATGTGCACTGCCCTTGACGCACCTAAAGGGCGGATCAAAGTTTGGGTTACAGAAGGTGTTTCCCGTTCCCAACTCCTTCGTCGTTAACAAAAGAGAGGATGAGCTATGAAATGGGAAATACCCGTCGGCTACGAATTTATGGGTCATTTTAGAATCTCTGACAGAGTAAAACTGACTCCAGCTGCCTAAGTCGGCTTCCTGAAGCAGATGGTTGTTCCGTGGTCCCAGAGGAGGTCTCCTGCCAACCAAAAGTGCCTTGTGTTTATGCATGACAACGCCCCGTCTCATGCTGCGAAGGCTGCAGTGGAATATTTGAAGACTTTTGTGTTGCAAGATTGTTAACTGAAGAAATGGCCAGCGGGTTCTCCTGACCTGAACTCCATTGAACCTTTTTGAGAATCGGTGGTCACTGCCTAAGCATCGTGTTTACCAGCCTAGACGGCAATGTTTTACCTGTAGAGTGAACTTGAAATTTGTGCTACAGGTCTTGCTGTACATGAAATTGAAAATTTGATGAAATCCATGGACAGACGTCACATGCCAGGTAGAAAAATATTAGTTTTTTGGGTCATATGCGCATGAACAATATTATTCAATATCTGTGTATGAAACTTAAACTTCATGTTCGTCACATCAGCTTCTACGCTGCTCGTGAATTAAATTTTTGCTGGGACAACACGCAGCCTCGTGTCCAGCAAACCTGCAGTGCCGGCAACACCTTATCAATCATCGGTGATTGCTGCTGTTGCTTCTTCGTGGTAAAAATTCATCACCAATCAATCAAACTGCCACCAGTTCCATGTGCGTAGACCTAGCAGCTTTCACACCAGCTCTACGATATAATATTCATCAGTATTCAGTAATACCGAAATACGAAGAAAATCTTCCGAAAACTATTGTAAAATGGTCCCGCTACAATTTATGTGTGTGTTATCAGTCTGATGTCAAGAGACGTGCATTTGTATTCCGCCAGCCTGAAAAGTTTGAGTCGTTAATATGATGCTGCCTTTACTAGCAAAGAATTAGGCTAAGCTGTTGAAAAGTTCCAATTTTCCCGCGTAATGATAACGTGAGCTTCTAAACCAAAAATGTTTTGAAATCACATTAGAATGACTTACACACTCGCTTATTTTACGATACGTTGATTAGAAGTAATTTAAACAGCTAGTAATCAATATCAAGACTAAGCCCTCAGGCTAGTACGTCAAATTTCAGAAGCTAAGACGATTTAATTCCGAGTCTTTCACAGACCTCACCTCATTTTCCCAGCATTTTTTGACTTCTCTGAAACCAGACCGGCACCCCGCGTTGTGCCTGCTCGCTAATTCCTGGGCTGGTAGACGCGTATTGAAGTGGCCAGGTGTGCAAGCTGAGACCATTCCAGTTCTCGCTAAGTGCTATCGATCCATCGGGCAAAATAATGTTTGCTGAACATGGCAGCTTTTCTGGACATGTTTGTCCGTGTCGTGGGACGAGTGATGGCGCGACGGAAGATGGGTTGGGAAAGATTGGAAGAAGTTCCGGTCTGTGGGAAACACGTTACGTCATTTTTCTGTCCGCATTTTGACTATTGAGTGGCCAAACTGTAATCCCAACTGTGCTCTCATTGATCAGATGCAAACGATATTCAGATTGAAGAGAAATTATTTAAAATTTGAATGTAATGCAAATGAAGATTCCCAAAAACGCACGACCGAGCCCTGGAGAGCTTAGTTGCATAATTCTCCCAGTATTATGCGGGTTGATTTCAATTTATTTTCAATTTATGCGATTTCGCACGCACAGAACAGGAGGTTAGCCTCCAGGTCTATTTCCATAAATCCTTTTATTGACTGAGATGTCATATAAGTTCTCTTTAAAATTTACCATTAATGTCACCGATTGCAAAGATGGTATTAGAATAGTTAGATCACTTCAGGGCCATTTCAACGTATAATAATTAATGAAAGAGCCTCTTCAGTTTTTAATATAACCCTCTTTGAAAGCCAGTTTTATAATGTTTATCACAATCAAAAACGTTTGCTAAACTAATCCAAAAATTCAGTTCGTAAAAACCGGGTGAGGTACGACGAGCACCAAATATTGGTAACATTTTTTCTGATGTAAGCAAATATACTAGCAAAATAATAATAACTCATGTAAAGTGAAGCCCATGTTAGAAAACTTTGAACATTTATGATTGAGACGATATTTAGGAATTTTTCTTTACTGTAAAAACGTGAAGGACAGCTGCTATGCAAGTCATGTTTCGAACAAATTTTCTCACATCAACTCGTATGAAAAATTCAGCTGCAGCAGAGCCGCGCAAAATCTATCGCCTCAGGCATCAACAGCATCGTTCAACACGCAGCGTAGATTTGACGAATCGACGATCTCATAAAGAAAGATCTAATTGCATTTTCAATAAAGAAATAGTGGAGGGGCATTCGAATTGGAATACGTTGAATGAGCTCACACGTGTCATGTTCACTTCATGTTTATCCTGAAGAACATTAGATATGAGGAGTCTGCACAGCATATGTAACTTCATTTCTTTACGCGCGTTCCTCTCTTTTGCACGATCTCCGAAATATTTCATTTAGGTAGCGTACAATTATGAGATCGTGGTGTTAACAACATTTTATTTAAGAAAGTCAATTTTTCGAGCAGCAGAGTATTGAAACAGCGACTGAAAAACGCAGCATTTTTTAATCAGAACTAGACCGAAAAATTCTTGGGGGGACTGCAATTATGGCGTATTAACGAAAGATTTGGACGAGAATTTTCAGCTCTCGGTCGACTTCATCCGTAGTTTTCCTTATCGATGAATTCTCCATCGTTCGAGTACTCGCGGCCAGGATTTAATTTATTCAATGAACGGGAATACTGGGGAACTGAACGATCATTCGCTTGATTTTACTACACATTTTTTATATACATGTTTTAAAGCTTAGACAAACCCTCTATGAAAAAAAGAAGCACTCGAGTCCGCTCGTTAAGCATCGCATCTAAGTTAATAAATTACATCATCATCATCAAATCGAGAATACTATTTTGTTCTACGTTACCATAGTCAATAGCTTTTTTCTCTATTAATATACGCATGCCATTTGGAGGTTATGAAAACACTCGCAATCATAGGTCCAACGTCCTGTAACAATGAAGTATTAAGACAAATATTTCCACTAATGAATAGCCGCTGACGTCATTGGAAGCCTCATTAATCAGAGGATGCACACAGTCTTTAGCACGAGTATCTAATTGGACATTAGTGCCAAGTGCAGCAGTATGCTCCTCTTTCAGCAGCTGGCCTCAAACATATGCCTATAAAATTGGGAAATTTTTCTTCAAAGTGAAATGTAATTAAAGCAAAAGCTTGCGAAAGATTTTTATAAAGAAGCAATGAAAAGAAAGGGCCTTAAAGTTCATCAATCATCAAAGCGAAAGTCGGAGCTCGTTGTCGAAGCGTTGAATAACTGATTTCAGAGTGAAAGATGCTACAATTTTCGTGTGGTATCAGCATGCTGTAAGACCGTCCTTTAAGTCAAAGAATGTTTTCATGCGTGTACCCTAATTAGGGCCTTTCACGCCTGATATGAATAAAAACGGTGATAAAACATCGTTTTTGATAGAAACGGGGGGCACAAAAATGCATAAAATCGTCCAGTCTTTGGTGCCAGGGTGGTCCTCACGCCAGGTGAATCGATACGCTCGTCGTTGCATTGTGTCACAAATTAAAGGCCGTGCAACTTCATTCTAATGAATTTCTGAATTTTCACCCTTCAATCCATGCTTTTGTATAACTTTAACACTCTTCTTTACTTTTTTTTTGCTGGGAAACGTTAAGAAAATGGTTGCGAATCAATTTCGCAGCTCCAAAAGGTACATTTTTGCTCATTTTCACGAAGGTCGTCCGCAAGAGGTCGTCTGGCTCTCCGGGATCGAAAATTTTCGCTTGAAATTCTCAAAGGCATGGGCAGTGTATACAAAATACAGCGTAGTGTTGACCCGAGCTGTGTGTGTGTGTGTGTAAAACTTTCCCGATGAACATTTCGGGCTGGAAAGGTCATAACCTCGCTGGGAAAATGAATTCTAAACATTCCGCTGTTCTCTGGATCTCATTCAAGCGGTGTACAAAGTGTAACTCTGTGTTGAACAACGTCGAGATTGCGAAGCAAGAACGTCCAGCAACAAAGGAAGGGGCTTATTAGAAACAGAGGTCCCGCTAATTAAATCTTGTGGAAGAAGCGGGACAACAGGCCCGCACTGATGAAACATGCCTTGCGGCGGGTGTTGCGTCTGAGCCAGGCGCCACATTGGTAGTGTTGCGTCTGAGACAGGCGCCACATTGGTAGTGTTGCATCTGAGCCAGGTGGCACATCGGTGGTGTTGCGTCTGAGACAGGCACCACATTGGTGGTGTTGCGTCTGAGACAGGCGCCACACTGGTGGTGTTGCGTCTGAGACAGGTGCCACATTGGTAGTGTTGCGTCTGAAACAGGTGCAACAGTGGTAGTGTTGCGTTTGACTCAGCCTAAATATTTTCATTGCTGCGTCGTGGCCAGCAGGACCACGAACACTGGTAATGCTTCTCTATTCATTACAGTAATTCATTTTTTTTCACATCGATTTTGGTTCCTCATTTCTTCCAACGCGACTGTGAGATGGATATTATGAGCGACATTTGCAGCGTCTAACTTGACTCCAGCGACCTTTTATGATGAGACTTTGTTTCGTGAGGTATTATTGAACAACATTGGCGCTTGAACATACATTTTAGAATGCTTACTTACGGCACGACCACGTTCACAATCCTGAGATCCATGCTTTTCAATTTACATCCACTGGGAGTATGTGCATGTTGTTAGGTTTCATTCATTTTATGACGACGTCGATAAAAGTTTAGATTGAGGGAGACTTTGCCAGCAGGCTTCAACATACTCGTGGTTTGCCTGCAGGCTTCAACATACTCGTGGTTTTTTACTGAGCTTTTGACATTTTTTCCAATGAAAACAAGTGTAGCAGTTCATCACAGCCTCAACTAATCGACATGAGTTATTGTACATATATTTAAAAAAAGTTAAGAACTTCAAGGGATTTCTAAACGCAAAGAAATTATTTTAAAAAGATGATCTTAATTGCAAAAAAATGCTCATATAGTACATTATATATAAAAAAGTTAAGAACTTTAAGGGATTTCTCAAGCAAAGAAATTATTTTAAAAAGACGATCTTAATTGCAAAGAAAATGCTCATAGTCACACTGTACAGAACGCTGTCGTTTTCACTTCTATTAACTACAGCAGAACCAAAGAATCAATATACAAAAGTGACCTATTGCTCTACTTCCCATCTTCTCAACGTTGCACTAAGCCTACATCATTCCCAATTTTATGATAGCGGTGTCATGATTTTGGTGTCATGAAATGAATTAGAAACTGCTCTTTAAAAATAAAATGCAACAAAAAGTATAAAATTGCACTCTAAGAAGAGCATATGACCATAAATATAAAAGAGCTTTCTTAGATGACGATACAATAATTTAGTCAATGTCTCACAGTTTGCCTGGTGCAAGTATGGTGGTGAAGTGCACATGATTAACATCAGTGATACGGTGGTAAAAAATATCTCATGAGTGAGAATTGAATGTCAATTTCTTTAAGAAATAAAGAAATCCAGTAAACAAGTGCAGACTTGACGATATATCGGGCCCGTGAAATCAGGAATTATTTTTTTACAAGTAGAACTCGACATTTACAAGCACTTATATAAATGTCCACCAAATTAGGGGAAGCACTCACCCTGAAATTCTGACACGGACTTGTGAGATTTCCACTTCTTCGTTCCATTACAAACTTCTTATCGGACAAAATATTCCAAGTCGAAGATGGCCCGAAAAGCGTAACACTGCCGCACTCCAGGCCGTCGTCATCCCTAACTGCGCTTGGGAAATGTTCGAACTTGGCCACCGCCGTTGAAAATGCCCTAACCACCAGCTGTCTAACGTAAACTTCTCGTGACGACGAGCCCAGCCTTCAAATTCTACTTATAAACTTTCCAGTGAGTCTGTGTAGTTGGTCTTTAGCTGAAGGGAGAAACGTCAACGAGGCAGAAAGGGTAGCACTCTTACTCTCTTTTTCGTTTTTATCCAGTAGAAAGCATCGACGTTAAATTCTCAACAGGGAAATAATATTTCCGCTCAACATTAATGGAAGATTAAATATAGGTGGCATTTGATAAAAATTGTGCTTGTTTCATTCACGATTTGATTTGTACTCGAAAATTTTACTTACATTTGTTCGAAATATATACTCATAACTTAAGATCACATGGCGTCTAGTCGCTTCACATAACATGATAAAACCATCACTGGCTATGTCCACATAAACTTGAGGTACCAAGTAATCGCATTTGTAAACGACGCTTGCTGAATGCTTCCAACTCATAAACGTCACTGAAGCTTCTCATTAGTATTCTGTAGTTCGGTAAAGTTTCTCAACACCATGCACGGTGGTATCGAATGTTCTCCAAACCTACTATTCAATCGCATATTTCCCAGCCTGGAGAGCACCACATGATCATTCATGAGGGCAGGTCATAATTTTAGCACTCTGCTTCTAACGTTTTTAGTCCATTTGACTTTGGTAGTCTAGGACTCGAGGTCAACGAGCTGGTCTCATTCCCACGATTGCACCATGCAAGTGAAGCACTGTACGTCCGTAGAAAGACGTTCGTATCTGCCATAGTAACTATTTCCTTTCGGAGGCACACAAACTGACGGGCTTTTCCTTCTGTAATACCTCTTTTACTGCTTTCAAGCATTTTTGATTACTGTTGAAATGGCAAAAGTGATTTAAAATACGAGACAAAGTCACAAGTCGCCTGAATTAACGAATGCGTTACACAAAAAATTTACCAGTGCGCTCCCTACGGACAGTCAATGGAAGCACTGATGCACTCCGACTCGTCTTCACTTTCCTCCGAAATGCTGGAATTTCATAACTTATTCCAGCCATCTGACACTGTGTGCGATGTTCGTCTGTGGCGATCGTGGAATGTCGAAATGTTTTACAGGTCTTGCGTTCAATCAACCATCCTTCCTTTCGAGTGTGACTGTAAGCGTTTAAATCTCTGACAGCGCCGCTGCCTTTAAAATACACGCACTATAAAATGTCCGTTTGCGATAAGGCGGTACGTCAAGGACTCCGGAAAACATTTCGACGACTTGGCAGTAAAATTTTAAAATTTCGAAGCAATATTTAATGCTGGCTCTTCTCTTTCCAGACTGCTATGTCAAGCTTCGAACAGTGCCACCGCTTCGAGTTATAAAACAAAACATTTGGGGTTGGTAAAATTGATCTTTAGAAACCTGTTTTTTCCCCAAGAACTATTTTACTTGATATAAATGTTTCTAATTCAGCAGGCTTTGCACTTACGGCTTTCGATCATTTACTCTGCACACAAGAATGCTGTCACATTTGGATGTAATATGTACAATCGGTGATTTTTCAACTAACAGTTAAATTTACTGTTGAAAATTGCTCTTCTAAAAATGCGATGAAATAAAGATACCTTGGATGCCCTGGAGATGTTTGGGCCTTCACGCCCGGGCCACATATGGGTGCCGCCAATAGATAGGCACCCCAGATAGTATATACTATTTAGATTATGACCTTCTTACGTTTTTTAGGTATGCGTAGGATACAAATGCAAAGAATCGCAGCAAAAATGATGAGCCTTGAGCCATTCAATTCGATGCCTGAACAAAACCGCCGTGCGACATCAGTGCAGAGTTTCATTCGCATCAATGTTGTCATGCGTACAGAGCTCTGGCCGGTTACGGTAAGCCAGCATTCAGACCAGCAACGGTAAGCCAGCATTCAGACCAGCAACCTTAAGCCAGCATTCAGATCAGCAACAGTAAGCCAGCATTCAGACCAGCTTGCAATCTCTCAGGTCAATTTCAGGATATCAGCTGCAAGGACGCTTCACGGCGTTGTCAGCTTTCAGATCAGCCCATGTCTCAAAAAAAGCATAATCGAACAAATGAACGTGCGCGCATTGTTTAGCTAGTCCTATAATTCCTCAGATGGCAAAGATCTTGAAACTTTTAAGGTCAATAGTCCCCGCCGCTCAGCTGGCGACACAACAAAAATTTGGCCCTCTCCGTTTCGTCGTTGCGGGCAGAAAACTACGCAGCATTGAGCGTTTTTATTTACTCTGACAGAAAACATAACTTTAGAGCGTATCTTTGGAGTGGCTTGAGGAAATACGCAAAACCTCTGGCATTGTGAATCAAAGATTTTTAGTTCAATGGAGCTCAGTTGCTTGTGAAAGCATTTTTGGTGGGAGAATTTCAAAGAATTTTAACTCACGAGGTTCGTTAGGCCGTGTGCGATTAGATGGAGAGTGTGCGGTTTGATGGAGAGTGTGCGGTTTGATGGAGAGTGTGCAGTTTGATGGAGATTATGGAGTTTGGTGGAGATTGTGCAGTTTGGTGGAGATTATGCAATATGGTGGAGATTATGAAGTATGGTGGAGATTGTGCAGTTTGGTGGAGATTATGCAGTTTGGTGGAGATTATGAAGTATGGTGAAGATTGTGCAGTTTGATGGAGATTATAGAGCCTGGTTGAGATTATGCAGTTTGGTGGAGATTAGGCAGTTTGGTGGAGATTATGAAGTATGGTGGAGATTGGGCAGTTTGATGGAGATTATAGAGTCTGATTGAGATCATGCAGTTTGGTGGAGATTATGCAGTTTGGTGGAAAAGATGCAGTATGGTTGAGATGATGCAGTATGGTGGAGATGATGCAGTTTTGGGGGAAACCAAAGGGTTTGTCAGAGAGGCATCAATTTGGTGGAGATTATGCATTTTGGAGGCAACTGAAGCGTTTTATCTCTATCACAAGAGCCAGGTTGCGTCTGTGTCCGTTTCTCGCTGGCGTTGTGAGTTGACAAGAAAGTTGTCGCTTGTGCAGCGGGCAGTGAGGCGCTATGACCTGTCCCCTGTGAGGGCCTTCTTGTTGAGAACTCCTTATTGTGGGCGAGAAATTACCCAGATATTTTTTCCATGAATATGATTAAGGCTCAGCCGCCGCAGCGCGGGAAGATACTCCATAGACACTCGCCAGCCGAGGATACTTAGCGACTTTGTCCAAAGCGCTGCGGCCTCTGTTCTTCAAGAGCTGTGGAATACCTAGCGACTTTGTCCAAAGCGCTGCGGCCTCTGCTCTTCAAGAGCTGTGGAATACCTAGCGACTTTATCCAAAGCGCTGCGATCTCTGCTCCTCAAGAGCTGTGGAATCTTTAGCCCTGCAGTTTCTAGCGTAAAATAGGCATCCTGCCGGAGCAGCAGGTTCTTCTAACTCAAACGTTTATAACGCGATTATTGTTTGGCGATTTTTGAAAGATGCGACGTGACAACCAATTATAGGTTAAGTGTGAAGGAATTTCAGAAATTCGGTTGAAAATATTGTTATTGTTTGGTGAAAGTAACGACCGTAGCAGTTGAAAAATGAAAAATAAGCGTCGAGTATCATGTTAAAAATATATTAAAACCTTCATGTCCAGAAGAATAATTGTTGACGGTTTATTAGCAATTAGAATTGAAAACTATACTTTCAGTCTCAGTGTGTAAGTATGAATACGTAAAAACGAACTGAATCCAAATAAAAAAATTTATCGAAAAAGTTTACATAAACCCTCGCAGTACGAGTAATTTCTCAGTACGAGTTAATAACATTTTTAAGTACGAGTTTATTACACCTTTAAGCACGAGTTTATAACACCTTTCAGTACGAGTTAATTATAACCTTCAGTACGAGTTAATTACATCTTTCAGGATAAACTCAGACAACCTTTTAGTGCAAGTTAATTATACCTTTCAGTACATGTTAGTAACAGCTCGCAAGAATTATGCAAAGCATTCCGTTTGAGTTTATATGAAAAAAATTACTTTAGTAGAAAGGATTCGCAGCTAAATAGTGAAAAGCGATCGAAAAGATGGCGAGTTTCAAATTCAGATTAATACTCGCGATATTCTTGCTCTCTTCGCTGATGCTAACCCACTCGTAAAAAAAATAAACCGATACTTTAAATATTAGGTTTGCTGTTGTCATAGGAATGTTAGTAACAAATCACAACGACGTATGAATTTTGTCTGGGAGTTCAGAGTGTGAGATTAACATGATGAGAATGATCGCATACGTGAAAACTGACACAATCGGCTTTATTCTTGAATGTTAAAGTCAATGTAATGTAACATAACGAGAGTCTGTCACTTAAACTAATTAGTACTGTTTTGCACTGGAAGATCACTTTACTGTTTTTGAGATAGATCAGGATAAAGAAGGATTGACTTGAAACCCATTAGCTTTTACGAGCAAATCCCATTCATGCTGCGAATAATACCATTTGCCAGTAATTTGGAAGAGTGTTTGCTAGGCAAATACAACAGGAGAGTCCCCAAGTAATGAACGTTCAGTCTAGACTAGTGCAGGACATGCGAAACTCTGCATTGAGGGTACAATCCGATAGCCAATGTATGCTTCATACACTTTCCAAAGCTCATTCAAGTCAACGTAAGACCTCAAGTGCGTTGATGCCAATAGAAGAAAGTTTCAATCAGTAATGATGGTGGAAAATATCAGTTATTAGCGGGTTCAGATGCCAGGACTGCGCGGCCGTACGTGAAAGAACAAAAGCATATTGCGGCGCTCACGAAACTTCAAACATACGCGTACGAAGAAGTATTAAAATTTAAAAGCTGATGGAAACTAATCTGGCTAACGAATGTAAAATGAGACCAAACTCGTGGAAGCTTTAACTGGAGCCTGGTCAGTGGCAGAAAGAATGCATGCGAGAGATGTTAGAATTTTCATTTTTTTTAGCTTTGCGATAAATGGTCGGCGGCATACAAGCTGAGAAGAATGGAAAGGCATGTTAAATAGGAAGCTCTACAATTCTGATGCTGTACTACTCATAACCTCTGTGCACATTAATTGCTAGCATATTTTGATGAAAATATTCTGAGGAATGAGATTTGTTTAAGTGGCATGAATAAGGCTGCACTGCAAAATACAGGGCACTTGGAAAGGCTGTAGTGCAAAAAGCTGGAGTGCAAAATACAGCCCCCTTGAAAAGGCTGCAGTACAAATGGCTGCAGTACAAAATACAGCCCACTTGAAAAGGCTGCAGTGCAAAAGGCTGCAGGGCAAAATACAGCCCACTTGAAAAGGCTGCAGTGCAAAAGGCTGCAGTGCAAAATACAGCCCACTTGAAAAGGCTGCAGTGCAAAAGGCTGCAGTGCAAAAGGGTGCAGTGCAGAATAGAGTCCACTTGGAAAGAAGTGCAATGAGCCATGCAGTAATGGCAACTATGAACCCGCTTTGCGTGAGCAGCAACCATCAACAATGGATGGGTATTTTCGATGATCATTGCGCGACGAAAATTTGTAGAGAAAAGCGCAGCAAAACAATGACGGAGAAAATGATCTGTAATCCCCTATTGATGTGTCTCACACGAGTTCATGCATGGAAGGGATAAGAAACTGATCGATGTTCAAGTGTAACAAACTAAAATAAGATGCCTTCTTTTCAGTTATTAAAGCCCGGTAAATTAACTCAACTCATTTAAAGACAAGCAGCACTGCGGAAATAAATGCAGTCCGATAAATTCCGAATGTCCCAGATATGCAGAGCGTCTTCATGGAATGGCCCGAAATTCCTTCCTTCGCCTCTCTAGACGCTTCTCTGGCGGATTACGTGACAACAAAAATACTTCAGGTCTGTCCATGGATTCCCGGCGAAAGCTCAGGAATATTTTTACTGCCGAGCGGCGGTTTGTAAAATTCACGATGGCTGAAGCTCTCGCATGTGTCTTCCTTTGAGCTGCATTTCGCTGCCTACCCAGTCTAACTTTTTCGCCCCATAATCCAGGAAATTTTAAAGCAAATAATAAAAATACTGCGTTTACTAAGATTATAGATCGTTCTAGATGCTCCGGCGAAAACTAGACCGGGTAGGTGACCGACAAGAGGCTTAAAAATTAGAGAAATATATACGATGATGCTTCGGTACGTCATTTTAAGCAGGAAGGTAACTATATACCTAAAAAAGGAGAATTTTGTTGGTAAGCAGATTATCATGTGCAGAGCGCTAGATCGTTCCAGTGAACAACCGCTCTACAGTCACCCTCTTCATAGAGCGGTATGAACCGGCGCGAGAGTCAGATAGCGCAGAAAATATAAGTGTTATAAGAGGCATATGAAGCGTGTCATTAGAAACAAATAAGAAGATAAAGTGGTTTGCCGAACCGGTCAAGCGCTCTATGCGGGAGACCACTATACTGTACAGCATTGCGAGATCATTGTTGTCAATCTACTGGTGAAACTCAGCTCCTTCATCGCTAGGTTTTGGCTCAGGAACCTGCTGTAATCGGGCCATATTCAAGTTTCCCCTCACATACAGCTTTAACATCACAGGAATATCACAGGAATATCACAGGAATATCACAGGAATATTACAGGAATATCACAGGAATATCACAGGAATATCACAGGAATATCACACTAATATCACAGGAATATCACAGGAATATCACGGGAATATCACATGCTTGTCTCTTTGGTAAATTGTAAAGGATGAAGGCTCTGCCTGTAGTGAGTTATTTAAAGGTCCAATGCGTGAAACGTTTCTCGAATTAATTTGTTTCAGACTCATCCAATGGCAGTTTAATTACAGTCTAGTACTCCCTTTTGGGCCCAAATGAAAAAGCATGAATAAAGAACGGATTGCTCGGTCTAAAGTGCCTTGAAGTTATTTCGGTTGTGCCTTGACAGAAGTTTCAGTGCGTATTATACTGCTCTGGAATCGTTTGTCAAATCTAGCGAGATAATCTACAGAGTTGGACTGATGCCAGAGTTCTGATGTAGCCGACTTGTTCTCTTGGGGTTGCCCCGATAAAATCTAATATTTTCCAGCAATACGCGTTCAAATTACCAGGCTGGTTTGGACTGACAATCGAATACAGCTGCTAACAGATGAAATAATGTAGCTGAGACACTGACAAATAAAGCGAGCATTGAAACAAACGGGGAAGGAAGGAATTCATCAAATGATGAATCTTATCTTGTTGATGAATGGGTCTGTTCATAGTTCAAGGTATTTTAAAGCGTGAGTTGATGCCGAGACATTTATGCCCAATTAGGTGAAATTTCAGTACTCCTATCGATCTAGAATAATTCTTTTTCAACTCGAGGTAATTCTTACAAAACTTTAGGAAAAATCAAAGTGAAAAAATAACGCACTGAACACTTCTAACTGAACATGGATTCTTGGAATTAGTTTTTTACTTTAAGAGGTAAAAAAACTAATTTCAAGCAGCAGAGCACTTGAACAATTCGGAAATTTTTTGAAATCAATCCACTGAAATCAATCAATAGAAATCAATCAATCAAATTGAAATCAAATGGAAGAGAAAAGTTAGTTTTCTGAAGATAAATGAA
>VOMN01094809.1:0-10177 GCA_014899125.1 Orchestia grillus
CAAACAACTTCAAGATATTCAAGATATTCAAGATATTCAAGATATTTAGTCTCATGTTTCAACTGAATGTTCTCGTTTATTGCAATCACAATTTCGTTGAAGTTTCATTGTACCACCATTCATGTTCAAATTATCATTACTTCATTCTGTATAATTTTTTATAGGTTCTTCTATCTTTTTTTTCCTTTCACAGTCTATTCGTCAACTGTAATTCCCTGAATTTTATCAAAATTATACAAAGACCCATACGGTTTGGTTTATATTTAATCCAACGTGCTGATCGCTACGTACGCGTTTTGCAATAGGTTAGTCAACTAAGAATCACAACAGGAGTCTCAACGTGACATCCCCACCTATTTTAAAACTCGTAGTCTCAAGGATGAAGAAAACAATGAGACTGAGAAAACCTGTATGTGACCGATTTCGGAATCAACGACTGATATTTTATGATTTTATTTTTTCACTTTGTAGAATTTAGAATGGATTCGAATTGTGTTATAATTTTGCAGTTTATCGTACATATAAGAGAGCCTAGGTTACAATATGTTATTTTTACCCTGTAATTACTAGATATTATCTCGCAGTACTTTTCGTGCTTAGGAATGAATTTAGAATCGCGATCCGAAGTTTTAACCCTACTTCCACTCGTATTTTTTAGATTGTAGTCATGCAAAGCCAATGAAAAGTTCCGTCGAGACTTTCCTGTTTTAATTTCAAGGCGGTAAGTATACTAATTGAAAAACCGAATGTCTACACTTTGTATATGAATAATTTCAGAATAAACTATTTTCTTCCTTCCATACCTGTGCGTGTGATGTACCTCATTTGCAAATTCATGAAAGACAGTATGAATGCTATCCATGTGAAATACTTATGCTGTCAAGCGACTTTCGTAACGAAAATTTCATTAATTGTTCGATAAATGTGATTGATCAGTATATTCAGCGTAAATCGAAATAGAAATTGTTAAAAAAGCTTCCTATATTGTTGCGTTCATACTAATAGGTGTATTCCTTGAATTATTTGCTCGTTAATTTCTAAGGAGAATTCGTAGGACAACGGCGTTCGCTCCGTCAGGCCAGCATTCAATTGTACATTGTACATCAGGTGACCAAATATTTGCTTCAATCTTATGTCCTCAGTCTCGGTCTGCGCTAAAAATAATGTGAAGACGGTGTGATGATACGAGGAAGTACTAAATCTCACTTCGACG
Organism: Orchestia grillus; assembly: GCA_014899125.1. NCBI lineage: Eukaryota > Metazoa > Arthropoda > Malacostraca > Amphipoda > Talitridae > Orchestia > Orchestia grillus. The sequence continues at coordinate 1,214 of VOMN01094809.1, forward strand.
GCGTAGGACCTAGGCAGAAACCCTAAAATGGACCACTCGGTTCTTTCTGCTGCCATTTTCTATTGTATTATCTTGTTATGCATTCTATTCGGTAATAATAGATATGTTCTAGGTCTTGAACGTAACTTGTGCTAGATTCTGGTAAAACTGTTTTTAGGTAACTTTACAATTCATAGGTTTCCTATAATTGGATATTGTATAAAGTACTTATTCATGAACATATAATTCATAAACATATATATACACTCAATATACTGATGTATATGTGTATATGTATATGTGTGTATAAATTCTATTACTTGAAAGTAACGTCTATTTCAAGAATTTCAACTATAATAATAAAGGCCTAGCCCAAATTTCGGTCTTACTACTCGGGCCGACTGATATTGGTAGTTGGCGTAGGTAGTAGGTCTGGAATGAAAAGCTATTTCATCAGAAAGGCGGTACTGCAGCACGGAAGCGTACGCCAAGTAACTAATGCCACGCAAGTCTTCAGTTTCACTACGGTAAGGGGAAGAATTGCATCTTCGTCCCTTTCGCTCAGACGCTATTTCAAGGCAGGCTTTCGGGGGCATCGTAAAAGAGTTGGAAAAACTAAGTGATAAAATGATACCTTAACTTCTTCGTGGCGTCTCCTAAACAACGCTTTCAACTTTTTTATGTTAATAGTAATTTGAAATGGAGAGCAAGAGCTAAAAAAAGACATTTTATTCATGGAAGAGTGCAATTAGGTCGTTCGACGAAAACATTTACTTGCATCAACCGGGACTCGCAGCCAGGATACACTTCCATTAAACGCAGGAACTATAAACTGATACAATACCGATTAGTGGGCATGAGATACACAGGCTTTAGGACAAAATATTTTATTCATTGTGTGAGCTAAAGAATTTAGTGAGATTTATTTCAAAGTAATTTGAAGTTGGTAGTGACTATCGATTTAAAGCGAAGAGAGTGGTTAAAGTTCGACTAAAAATAGGGTCGTAAAGAGGTCCTTTTTAAGGTCTTGGTTTTTCCTTTTATTGGTGTGAAATAAAAAATTCACTCACTGTGTAGCAGATATAAAGGGTGTTTTATTATAACGGATTGAAGTAAGCAATGAATTAAACAGTGTTATTAGTGAAATGGCATTGATTTCACCATTGGATTATGTTATGTGCGTCATAATACTTATGTGAGAAAAAATAACGCCCAAGTGTCCGCCAACGCCTCGATGGCACACTTCTACTGCATGGCCACCTATTTTGATTTTGTGTGGCATGCTGCTCCTCGTTCTGACTAATACACCTTGTTATCACATCCTCCACCTGTTGAATTGCTGCTGGCTTGTTGGCATATGTCGTACTTTTCAAATGACCCCTAAGGAAAATATTGAAAAGCGTCAAGGTGCAAGATCGTGGTGGCTAATGAAATTCTCTGTTTCGAGAGATAATGCTGCCTTGGAATTTCCATATCAATTAAACCATTGTTGCATTGGCCGTGTGGCATATGGGGCCGTTATGTAAGAACCAGAAATCTTTGACCTCTGTCGCAGTCAATTCAGGCCCCAAAAAGTTCCTTAGAATAGTACAGTATCGATCGCCTGTAACAGAATTCGTGGCATCATTTTCGAAGAAATACTGTTAGCAAAAATGCACAGCTAACAGTGACCTTTCGTGGATGCAGTAGCTTTTAAACAATCATCCTTGGATTTTTTCCAGCTCGAATTCGACAATATTCTTCTAATTAACGAATCCACCAAGATAAAAATGGACTTCACTACTAAAGATGATGTTTTGCGAACAATCATTATCGGTTTGTCTTTGCTCGTTAGCTCAATTGACGAATGTACAGCGCTTCAAATGGTCACTAGTTTTCCATTCCCGTGTCAATCGAATTTTGTAAGCCTTTTAGAGACAAATCTATGGTCAAAATTGGGTGTAACGTCTTTGTGCAGAGCTTAAATTCTTACACGCGATAACGATTAGAGGTGTCTAGATTCTCGCCCACATTCTCGTACACTGCAGGAATGTTTTCTGCTTCAGCTCATAATTGAGCACGCAATAGCGTTCTCACATCTAACACCGACCAAGTTTGTTTGAATTTACGAACAATTTGTTCAATTGCACTCTCCGTTGGTCGATTATATTTACCAAAAAAATTGTAGAGTGCACGAAATGGCTTCGACAACTTTAACACGATGTTTGGTCGTTAATCTTTCCATGGTTGATATTACCAAAAACTGACGTTGTTAAATCTGAAAAAAATTCTTAGGCTATTATATTTAGTTCACTAACAAAATCAGTCCAAGTTATTGGAATACCAACTATCTCGACTAGCATGTGACGGTAAAAATTTAAAATTGTGTGGCAATGCCTGCTATATCTATAGTAGTCGATTTAGGAGGCGTCGTAATGGCCCACCGGAGGACCCTTGAGAGGATGTAGCTCCGTTCGCCCTATTCGTAAACAATTTTTATCCTGCATCAGCATCCTGGCTTAACTCGCTCTCCTCGTCTTCTCCTGAGCCATCCAAACCAATGAAGAACGTAAGCAATGATGAAGGTTTACACTTTTAGCCAGAGGATGAGTGTTTTATAGGTCTAATTTAGAAATCAGACAGGTCAGTTATTTAAGTTATTAAAATGTTCTATTGCATTTTTATTAAAGCTATCAATTTCCGTCTCTCGTCGCCTCAGCCATCCACCGAACAAGAGAAATAATTAAAAAACTAGAGCCCTAGATTTCTCCACCTATTTGAGTGAAAATTTTTATGCCTAGGTACTTGCAAACCCGAATAAGTTTTTCGAATTCTAGGGTATCCTACAGGACCATATTATAAGCGTACACGTACATGTACATAAGTTAATGTCCTTATCCTTAACGTACACAAGTCATGTAATTTATTTCAGTAACTTCATTCCTGATAAGGTAATATAACGTGTATGTATTTTATATAATTTATATTTTATCTTTCATTACGACGTTTTTTTAAAATTATTTATACGATTATTTAGGCACATAATATATTAACCATATGATTCTCTTGAAGAATAACTTATCGGAGAAAATGAATGCATTTCATTTGAACATTAATTTTACGTGATATAAAGTAATCTTTCCCAATTTTTCTTTGCATCAATCTTTCACACTGAGTCTCCACCGAAAGTACATAGTTGAGCCTCATCTACTTTGGTATACCATGACCAGGAAATTTGATGGCCCACATGTAGCTAGTTCAATAACTTTTCATTATATATTGGTGTAAAAGTAACGGCTGCAAATTTTCTATAACCATTCATCCGATGACGGAATATCGTCTATATTTCACCACACGCTCCTTAAAGAAATAATCCTATTTATCCTATTTCTACGTCATAATGATACAAGCCTGATGGGTACGTACATAAGCTAATTCTACAACAAATAATACATGAAATAAGCTAAAAAATAAAAATAAAGGTGAAAAATGAAATAGAACAAATAAATCAAGTAGCAACCTCTGAGGATTTCTTACGCATAAGTTTTGTAATTACCCCTTACTAAACACCAGAACCAGTCTGGAATTAAAGAACGTCACTAGAACGGCAAAATCAGATTAGAACAAGAGAACCAAACATATAGAAGAAAACCAGATGAGGTAAGTATAACAAAACCAGCCCAGAAACGAACCATAAAACGAGACCAGAAATGAACAACAAAACAAAACCAGAGACTAATAACAAACCAGACCAGACAAGAAAAACAAAATCAGAACTAGACTTGAATAAAATAAGCGTATTAAGAACAAGACTAGGTAAACAGAACCGTACTAGAGGAAAAAATTAAGAAGTAGTACATCCATTGTTTTGATTTATTGTAGATTTCTTTCATATAGCGGACTTTATCCAAAATTTGTGTAGGGGAGTATGTCTTCAGCAGAACTTGATTTTCACGCGATAGGTGGTCGATTACAAGATTTTTTGATACTAAAAATTTCTTACGAGTTATAAGGTCATTGAATATTGCTCTCAGCGCTCCTGTGTCCTCTCGGGAGAAGACCTTTGGCTGACATCTTCTGTCCTCTTCGTTCGAGGCGTCTACAGGTTTTTCACTTGATCGTCTACTCCGCACAGTAGTGTATCCATCATCTAGTTTGGAAAGATGCAGGCAGAGCCCCATAGGTAGATGCTGATGTACTAGAGATTGACCCTGAAGCCACAGAGGTGGATCCTAAAGCAACAGAAGTGGACCTTAAAGCAGCAGGAGTGGACCCTAAAGTAACAAGAGTGGACTCTAAAGCAACAGGAGTGGGCCCTGAACCAACAGGAGTAGACTAGAAGGTAACAGGAATAAATCTTGAAGTAACAGGAGTAGATCTATAGCGACACAAATAGACTTTGAAGTAACAGGAGTAAACCCTGAAACGAATGAGGCAGCCGTCGAAGTCACAGAAGTTGACGCAGTCTCGTCACCGCGGTCGCTCATCATGTCATCAATAGGAGATTCCTATTCATTGTCAGGACCATCGTCCGAGGTGAATTTTCCGTCGCCCTCATTCATGTCTGTGACATCAGCAAGAGCCTTTTCTCATTCTATTCTCTGCGCTTCCATCCTGACTCGACGATAATGGAGGGAGGCAGTTTTGCCTGAGTGCATCATAAGCGCGGTTGTTGCCCCAGACTTGGATGGATCATAGAGAAAGACGTGTGGTTACTGAATTGCTGGTAATATTAGCCCCGATTCTCTTTTTTTGTGGCATTCCAGATTTAACTCATACCGATTTAAACGCTGTATCAACTTGAGCTGTGCTCAGTTTTGTTACGTTCCGAGTAATGGAAAAATTAGCAATTCCTTGCCTGTTCATCACTGGACGCAATTTTTTCGTAGTAAAACTTCATCCCAGACGCCATCTTCTTTCCGAGAAAGAGAGTTGCTGAGCCGTAAAGGCTGGCGGTCTTGCTCTTTTTGAGGTCTATGATAAGTTTACCTTTGCGCACGCGAGAACACTAATATTCGTTAACTGTAAGTTCAACCACGACTGCATTCTTGTGTGCATTACTGAGTAATATTGGTAAGGCGACAGGTCTTCTTATACTTTCAGGACGCCATTCTCGATCACCATTTTTAGGCAATGTACTTGTTTGTATAACGTCCCAGTAATACATGCTCTCATTTCTTTTGACGTGGTCAAATTTCGCCGTCCCTCCTCGTATCTTTGACGTGAGCTGGCTCTCCCTTTTTTACTGGACGCTTGAACCCAACGAGAAAGAGCTTCGCTTGTGGTGCTGGAACACGATATACTCGAGAGTCTTCATAAATTCATCCGAATGATTTTCATGATACTCCTTGAATTGTGTGCTACGAATGAAGGATACGAATAAATTCAAACTCATAACATAAGAATTAACAATTTGACAAGACCCTTCGCCAGAAGAATTCATTTCACTTAAAATTTCATTCAATTTGCTTCGTTCAGAAGGAAGGATAGAGTCTACTTTCATTTTATGAGCAATTCGTCAGATTTATTCTTAAAGGCGCATGGAAGATCGCTGCGCCGTGCAGCCTCGGTCTAAAGAAAAAAACACCGCCGAAAAAACGTCCACTAATTTTTGGTCGACCACTTTCACAACATTTGCGGGTTTCGGATAGAAGGCCTGATCAGATAAAGTACTCTGATGCTACTTTCTCATGTGAACATTCAGACGTGCTACCATAGAGTACCACGTTTTGACTGGACACCTATTCTGATTTAGAGTGTAGGTGCCGCGGTATCTTCGTCACTCTCGCAAGCCTAGGATATTCGCCGCATTTTTAGTCTTGTCTGGGCCATCTGCATCCTTGTTTGTTGATCTGCATGTCCAAAAACATTCGAAAACCAATAAGAGGTGTATTTTACTGTTATTTATGAAAACGTATCTTTTGAAGATTGACAAGTACCCATAAAAGATAATAAAAATTCTAAGCGTGGAATTCCTAAATAGACCTATTTTATTACAGTAAGGCGTTTTGGCAGTGCAGCAGTCTTCATTAACATATTTTATTATGTCATGAAGGCAAGAGTACACATTACTTGCCATGTTACACGACACCATACGCATATATTATACAAATATTTGTTTTTTTTGTTGGCAACAGTCTGCAGTTTTGCGTGTTTTGTATTACACGGTAAACGAGGCAAATTCATGATCACATCGTCATTTTTCTTATAATTTTTACAAACCTAAATGTGTGAAGTTTTACTTCAAGTTTACTAGTCACTTACAAACCTAAAACCGAAACATTAAAATCCATGATCTTATCATTAATTCATTCACTAAGACATGTTTCAAAAATCGTACTCCCAATTTACACAAGGCTTTAAAAGGATATCTAAGACTGAAATCCAAATAATCATTGTTGTTTTTTCCCTTTAGTTACCAACTCGTCAGGATTGTGCAAAAAATCATACGATTTTTTTAGTTCATATTTAGCTAACGTGCTAATCCCTTCACGCTGAACAGTAGGCCAAGGTATTACGGATCACAACTATAGAAGTATCAACGGGATGTCTACACTTATTTTTAAGGTTGTAGTCTTACTCATTGAAAACTCGACAGGTTCCTTGCTTTGTATGTGACAGAGTTCGTAATGAACTATTTCTTCTCCTTCCTTAAACGACTATTAGCGGGGCATTATTCAGGCAGTCAATTCTTCAGTTGTGACCGGCTGTAACTGTTCGAAGTTCCTGGTCAAAATGATCAGAATCCGGAACTGGATCTTTGGATCTTTTCCATGGTACAGTGAACACATTAAAAAGTCGTCTTGACCGACACTGTGCGCGAAATTGTCCCGCATTCCTAACAATTAATAGTAAATCTGACTTGAACTCCAAAAAGAAAAATGTATATGCACATACTTATTTCTCAAAGACATCATCTCTGTGCCGATTAACTCTATCATACCCTTCTAATCTCTAAATCACAAAACCTTATTTCCATAATGTCCAAATCCATTGAACATAGCTACCTAGTCAATCACAACATCTATAATTATATTAAATACATCACATACTTCTGGTCTTCCAGCTTCAATACCTCTATTTCTGTTATGAGCATCACACCCTTCTAATCAGAAAATTGTAATGCGTCTATATACACTTTTTCACAAAGAACTTTTGTTCTCTCATTAACAGGTATTCCAATTGCTTAATTAAATCGACTTTCCACCTTCCAGTTTCGGAATCTGACAGGAATTCAACGTCACCGAGCTCCGTTTTGTACTATTATGCATTCTAATCTATTTTACTACACCGAACGTTGGTCGGTGAAATCATACTTTCAGTGGTTCGAAATTTCGTTTAAAATGTAACTTAAAACAGATTATGAACTAAAATCAAGTCTATGTGTTTGTGAGAACCTCTTAGGAAAAGTTATCAACGTGCGATGTCACCAGCATGCCATTTCGGAGATTTAATGAATGACCAGCATCTCATTTTCTGGCTTTATAAATGAGTTTCTGATCAATAGGTACACGGCGACCTCCGTGATTAGAAAATTCGTCCTTGGTCAAGTCGACGCCCTCCCCAGGCAGGACGTCGAAGTTCTGGACGATGGCGGCCGTGAAAAGGAACAGCTCCATGCGGGCCAGCAGCTCTCCGGCACACTGGCGGCGGCCTATAGCGATATACATTTGAAATGAAAAATTTGTTCCAATTATTTGCGGGAGTCCTCTTAAATTACATCACTTTATTGTGATTCCTTTAAGTAACACCGTGTTTTTGAATTCCCAATGGATGGTATCTTGTACTTGGGTTCCCAACGGATGGTATGCTGTAAACGGGACTCCTACTGAATTAGGGGGATCCCTTGCAGCTCTTTCGGGCAATGGTAACTGCCTTCGAGATACAACTTAGGTATATTCACTTGTTTAATTAAATTAGGAAATTATGTTTGATAAGAAGTCACTTCAAATGAACTTATGTGAAAATGAACTAACACGGCAGAACACATTTTTACATCAAGCGGTGAAATGAGGTACAAGGAGTGCGTCATCACTGAATTTTTTCCTGACGGTGGACGGAGGATTGAAAGTTTTATTTTTAACGATTCTCAGGGACCATATCGGTAAATGTAAACCAATAACAACGAAAAGAAGCACCAATGTGACTTGATTGATATTATGTTTCGTTCCTTTCACTTGGACATCTCCGAGTCCCATCGAACTCACTAGGTCCGTAGGACTCCAAGTCCACACTAAGTTCAAAAGAACGAACTTCCAAAGTATTGTGAAGCCAAGTAATAATATACTATAAATTAATTTAAATTATCAAGCTCGTTAGGTCTGCATGTTTAAGCGCGATTTTGATTTCATTTACTCCTTTTGGCATTTTGTTTTATTTCAACCGAGTAATACAGTACAAATTTAAACAATTAAATTTACAAGTTTTCATTAACACTAGATGCAGTATTTTATGCTCTTCATGTTCAATGAAGTGTCATTTTCAAAGATTTTCTTTTCGTCCCAGGTTTTTACAGTGTCGAATCCAGAGATGAGGGAAGAGGCGAAAGGCTCTTAAATAGATACCTAGATACCCATACTGGGCATTTGTCCAGACAGGTTGAGGTTCCGTGTGTAAGTGCACTACACCTTCAGACTCATATGACCCAGTAACCAGTCAGACAAATGAACCCACATGAAACTGACAAATTAAGAATATAATCGAGTTTTCTGATTGAATCGTGAACTTTTCGAGTCTCACATGATCCGAAGGCGAATATGCCCTGCTTAGAATCACCTCGGTCTTTAGCTTCAGATGGTTGAAGCAACATCACCTAGATAGCAACTTGTAAACATAGCCTAACGAACTAACGTTATCATTCAATTCTCAAACAAGACCATGAGGCTATTTGATTAACCACGAGCAGGGGCACAAGTCGTACCTGATCCGAAGGCGAAAAAGCCCTGCGTGGGAACGGAGAATTTTGTGCCGCTCTCATCCAAGTGTCTCTCAGGGTAGAACTTGTGG
>VOMN01094831.1:0-32681 GCA_014899125.1 Orchestia grillus
ACGGAATCAAAACTTGGAACTCATTGCCTTCTGCCGTTCGTGACGTGAATACACTCCAAGCTTTCATTAGGAATCTTGAATCTTATTTCCTATCAAGATACTGAAGACGGTACTATTCAATTATAGTCTCATATCTTAAAAGACTGTTAAAAACCCTTCACATTGTATGTCAGTAAAATAATTCAAAATATATTATAGAATGCGTAGTCTCCATCAACTTGACAGGATTAAATTTTTAATTTAAAATCATATCTATTTATCTTCTCCGCTCAATAAATTGGACTTGATCAGTCTTCTGTAATCTAAGTATAAGTGCATTAGGATATATACATGTAGAAGTACGCTTAGCAGAAGGTCCTGCAGGACGCCGAAGAAGTCATAGAACTAATTCGGGCACACAAGTAGCTGAGTACAAAAAACTGTCCATTGCAATAGTGTAAGAAATTCATGCTTTTAATATCTTTGAATGGTGCAAAATATGTTGTAATAAATTGTTTCAAATTGTTCGTTTCAAAAATCATTGTCCTGCCTACAAATCTGCGTACAAAGAGGCTTCTGAGTTGTTCAGCTGAACTGTTTGATTATGCAAGAACATTAGGCATGCACTGTGGCTTCGTAAAGTAAGGCGAGTCCCCGTATGAGTTTGGTACTGTCAGTATTAAGCGTTAAACAACATGAGCCATCTAGGGAATATTACACTGAATTAAAAGCAAGGGAATAATAATGCAGCGACTGGGATGGCGACAAATAATAACCAAACACAGCGTTCGTCCTAGGTACTGGCAATTGGCCAACTTCTGCTTTTTGCTTCAACGACGGGTGTGTTTGCTGTGGTTGCTGCAATGGTGTCCCTGTTGCTTACATAGCGGCAAGAATAAGCTCTTGCGTCTGTAAAAAAAGACTACGTGGTTATCGATTCAAGTTTGATGAACCCACCGGGGAGTCAATACTTGCTCAAATTTTGGACGTGCGCTCGCACGTAGCACTTACGAACTGTAACGGACTCTCTTCCTAATTGATATTAACGATAACATTTGGTATGAATTCGCTTTTAATTCTTCGTAGTTTTTGCGCGTTGTATTAGGCCTAAGCTTAGTTTGAATAGGCGTCCGGCACCTGAAGAAGAAAGTGCAAAAACCCTTTTATAGAACTGTGCTGGAGTGTTGGCCTCATGAGTGGGTGTTAGATGTATGAAGCCGCACGCAAGGCGGTGTTAGATGTATGAAGCCGCACGGAAGGCGGTGTCCGATGTATGAAGCCGCACGCTAGATGGTGTCAGATGTATGAAGCCACACGCTAGGCGGTGTCCGATGTATTAAGCCACAGGCTAGGTTAAATTGAGATTAAGTGAGCTATGTCAGTGATACATTATCGCCTCTAGAGCGAATGTGTAAGGCACCGTTTTTTACACAGCATGTGGTGTTTTTAATAACTGTGCGCCATTTTCTCGAATTTATTTATACGCGGAATATCGTGATTATCATGCTTCTATCTACTTCGTTTAATTTATGAATTTATTTCGTTCTGTCATTTTACAAATGAATGACGGAGCTCAACAAGCGCATCTGTATTTAATAAGTAACACCGAAAACTAATTAGCAAAAGGAAAAATTCTGGAGTTGTATGGTAAAAAAATCCACGAAATTGAGTCAAGTGTCTCTACTCAAGCTCCGTGGTAAGAGACTTGCTGTAGGTGTACCTCTGCCCTCACGTAATTTAACGAGCTGACAACCTGTTGCGTCAGAGCGAAGTATCGGTTATCTGAATGCAGTCCTTGTACGGTCACATTAACCAACCTTGAGGGTTGGCGCTGTCGGGAGAGGTTAAACAGAGGCATACATGGGGTAACTCTGACTATGTTCTCTTATCTCTCAATGAGATGGTATAAAAAACACAGGGAATAGCTATGACTCCAGTATCAAACCCTGGTGCAAGACTTTTTTCAACAGTATGCTTGTGAGACGCTCAGTATGATAAATATACAGGAAATAATATAAAAACAACTCGTAACTGTCACCACGCATGTACGAGTAAACTGGTCAAATGTGACCATCAATAGTCTGTCCTGTTGCCAGCCTGCAAGGTGTAGTGTAGATTTCGTTTTTTAATAAAACTATTTAGGAGAAAGGGAACGAGAATGAAACAAAATATTATTTTCTCAACTCACTTAGTTGATCGAGGATTGATGTTCCTACTGTAACTTGAGTGTGTTTGACTGCCAGCAAAAGTATTTCTAAAATAATCTAAAGATGGCATTGTTTTTCACTCTCCAGACTGCTAATTTTTGCTTCCATACTGCGATCAGTCTGGTATTCCTTCTATTCTTATCGAGACCCAAATGTATGCTACGAAAGCTTCCATATCTGTTCATTTTTCTCATCGAAATATAGATTTTACGTAAACGTTTTCTGGTGTGTAGGGAGTTTTATGCTGTGAAATAAAAACACGGAGCTGTTTTAGGAATCTATGCTTACCGGTTGACATAATTTATTCGTAATAATTGAAAAATTTAGTAGATTGTACGTCATCGTTTACTCTACTCTCAGTTGTTTTTGCCTGCCAACGAATTATAAAAAAAAGCATTAACTAACCTAACATAAAAAACATTCACAACTAACAAGGCATAACCAACAAAAATTCAGGATCAACTACATAGTTAGATACGTAAAATTTCGTGTGATATATGTAAGATTCTGTTAATTACTAAAGTATTCTCACTTATAAAGTGCCTCTCCTAAAATCCGGGTTGTTCATCTATTATATAAAATTATTTATGCAATAGCGAAAAAAAAGGATGTAACTAAATTTGAAGCAGAGTCCCCTTTGGCACTCGCAACCCCCTAATTAGGAAATGAAGAAACCCATCTCGTCTTCACTATTAACAAACTGCAGGATTAATTTAGATAGTTAATTATAACCTTAATTAAGAAAAGGCAAGAGATTAAACTATATAGATGGACACCTTAGATTTCCTCTGGCCAACGTCACCTCCAACACACTTCATACCTACTTTATGTTTCCCGACAATTACTATACTATTCTACTATTAACATCGATTGCTGTGCTGTTCTGTGGTAAAGACAGCAGATCAACGAAGAACTTATAAAAAATTAAAAGGATCATCATGTGTGTATCAGGAATAAAAAGGGAAAAAACCTATACTTTTATCTACCTTAACTTTGGCACTTAGGCAAGCTGTCGTTGTGGATCAGTTGACTTCCATTATCAAGTGAACTACCCACGACTGACACACAAAATTATCACTTCAATACATGTTGCATGAAAAAATAAATTTATTACGCCTCCTTCGACACTGATGTGTCAACTTTATACAGTTAAACCTTTCTTTAACGGACCAGTTGGAGGGAGAACTTATCTGTTTACTTGAATACTCCGCATGAAAGTATCCTGCATCACTGCGGCGGACATTCTGGTTGCAGGAGCGTGAAGTCAGACTAACAGATTTTGTCCGTTGTATCAGATATCCGTCAATGTGCGGGGTCCGTAGATGAGAGGTTACCCTGTGCATCAATTGCACTGCACAATTTGTGCAGTGCAAGAGCATTCTTATTTTTTGTTCTTGTTGTGACAAATGTTTACGTATAAAAGGTAATCGGAAAGTAGCTAGCTTTCTATCTTACAAAATTCATAATTTTTACACTTAGTAGTATTGAATGTTTTTCAAATTTTTACATTGCTCCATGTTGTACGGGAATTAAACATAGGTTTTCCTTTCCTTTTCAGATCGATCATTTTGTTTGAAACTTGGAAGCCCTATAAAAATCCCCCCTCCCCTCCAGTTCCACTACGATTCTTTGCAAAATGAGTTGATTCGGTCCCCTGGCGGGCTGATAAGCTGATGGGAAACAATGGCGCCCACATTGAATTTTAAATAAACCTCTATGCCATACACTTTCATTCCCTCTTCATCTCTTGAAATAATTATAGGTCAGAAATGAACTATAAACATTGAAAAATAGGGAGAAACTTTCCAATCCCCCTTTAGTGTGCATTGCTTGGAGCATCCGATTCCCCTTTGATGCCCCGACGTTTTTGACCTTTGCTGCCAGAACACACAATTGAGATGAGGCTGTGAGGTACCGCACAGAGGTCATACGGAAGGCTTGCTAGTCAGAGTGCCAGGTAGAACTGTTATAGTTTTCGTAAGAGTTGCATAGCTTTCAGTTCACTTCCGCTGTTCAAGAGCTTAATATTGAGTCATGTAGCTATAGAATGGAACAATGGGGAGGAACATTCGTACGATCATTTGACCTTTCCCGCCTCATAATGTACGATTACAGTGAAGAAAGCAACATTTATTTAGACTCTATTCTTTCTAACGTGTAACACAAAATGAGCATGAATTGGTCTTTCAGAGCGAATCTTTTGTTAACTTGATAAAATCTGAAGCAAGTGTATCGGAAGCACGTGTGGGTACACGTTTTGAAAAGTGTATAACATTTACCTTTTTCTTATTCTTTTGACAAGATACAAAATTACGGAAAAAGTGTTTGAGCACCTAGACTATCCGTTTTTCTCAAAAATGCATTTGTATGATTGAAAAATAACTGCAGCGCGAGCGCACTGGTTTCGGCTATCAAAGCTGCTGATAGCGTATAATTTTGTTAGTCATTCCCCTCTGAGCGCAGGTTGAGTTGAGCCCACTCATGCTACTTAAGTGTACATCAAGAACTGGTATTTTATTTTCTCTACAAGAAATATTTCTCGGTCTGAATTTTATAAATGCAAATGAGGAGCATCTATAAAATGACTTCAAACAGGAAATTGCATCAAACACTTTAACGTAGAATATAAGAAGTAACCAAGTTCGATACGAGACTCCTATTATTTTAAAATGTGATCTTAACCATAATATTGTAGAGCCTTTATTCGAATTCCTACCTTCGAAGTAATTTCATGAGAACAGTGTTTACCCAGTGTTGACAATTGTAAGCAGTTGGCCTACCGGACGGAGTTATACCCTGCACATGTTCTTCTATATTTTGATTTATGGTATCCCGTTGAACATATGTAAATCAAAGAGAAAATCCGGCTCGTTACTTAATTTAAAAACAGTGCGAAAAGTAAATCGAGCTGCGGTGAAACTTGAGAAAATACGTTTGTCCGTGGGTGATGCAAAATTCTCCAGGTAGATTGATGATATTCCTTTGCACGAATGAAAATCTTGCCAAACACAGAAAAAGACACCTAGGAGTCACTGGCAACAGAATTCGAGGCGTATTCTGCAGCTTGTAATTGAAGTCGCTGAATTAATCAAATTAATCACCATCCCGTTCAAGTACGAGTTAGACGGTGTATCTTGCCCTATGATTCAGGGTACGCGTTCAGGATGATCAGTTCTTGCCTACATTCACGACAATAATTTGTGCAATAAAAAATGCAAATATTAGCCGTTGATGAGTTCACCCTAGCAAGAGTTCAAGGTCAGGAGCTCTCAGCAACGTAGAGGCAACTGAATTTAGAGGTCATATTTGCTTCAATTTGTCATTGACTATCAAGGTAATTTAGAGCTTCGTCTCTTAGTCTCATTCCATGCATTTACAAACGTCGACACAATAATAATGCTCTTCAATCTTGGAACTGGTTACCCAAGTAGCAACAGCATCTCTCAGAAAGAAAGACAACAGTTTGGACAGGGTGGGGCGGGTAGGTAATCTCTTTCTGTCGGCGGTATTTAAAGGCGCGACGGTCTCCCAACGCATCATACGCGTTGTAGCGCTGGTCAGGAGTGGTTGAGTAGTCTCTGAAACGGCGGATCTGCAACGCCCTGCATTGACCTGCATTGCCTCTCCTCGCTGACATATTTCGTAGCCACCAGCACAAGATTGTCTGCAGTTAAAACTGTGCCCCGTGTCATCCCAATTTTTTGTGTCGAGAGCTCTAGAAGTGCCTGTTTAGTAACTTAATTCCTAGCGGCGCTCACTTTAACTCGGTGAAGGGCAGTATTTGCACGTGCAACCTCATGTGAACTGGAAAGTGTTAGTACCCAAAGAGTTCGAAATTTTTTGCTTAGACATTCACCCATTAACTTGCATTTAGTCAATTTGTAAGCGAATTATCCAAGAAGTGCAAATTTTCGGTGGATTCCTAAAATAAAGGACATTCTAATGAGTTATAAAACAAGAAAATTGTCCATCAACATGTATGGGCCGGTCGACACCGTCTATCCTGAAAACAATACCAGGTAATGTACTACAGAAATTCACAAATTTACTCATAATTGTTTGCTTTGATATTCATAAACGACTTTGATGAATGATGACGTCATCCAACGGTGAAGACGTATTTTCAAATTTATGGTAAATTCTGCTCACACTCTTGTTGGTTTGAATTTCGTGGAAGTGTCTGTAAACGCATTTGCAGCAATAACCAAGAAAATTTTCCGGAAGCTTGTTGTAAGAGCGAGGTGAAAGTTAATTTTTCAAAATCATGTGGTTTTAAAGAAATTACAGTAGCTCTCATTAAAAATGCCGGATAAGCCTTATATAACTTAGGTGACTTGAAACAATCGCTTCATCTCGCTTTCTTTCAGTACATTCATTTTTGATCCGAGTACAGTTGAGCTCAAGTTGTAAATCGTTCATAATGAAAGAACTCCCGTAGCTTTCGATGTTTTCTGTCTAACATCCATTATTTTCTAATTTGATACATTGTATGCTAAATGAAATAATTTCAAGGTAACCGGTCGAGTTTTTGCACCTTTTAAGTACAGTTATTTATTTAAAGCGGCGAGAGAGTTTTTGGTTTCATTGTGGTTGACACAATGAGTGGGTCGGTCATTGTTGCTTGAACTGAGAGATACATAACACCTGGGAATTGCCTGTCGCTGCACCTGCGATCTGACAAGTTAATTTCGACAAAAAATGCACTGGGATTATTGTTCTTATTATTATTATCATTAATGTTCAACAATATTTTGCAAGTTTTTCTTTTCAGTGCGACGCTTTCAGATCAGTTAGTGTAAAGGGTTTAAAGTAGTTGAGGCGTTGCTGAAATGAATTGTCGAATTATTATGACAAACCAACCGTTTACGATGGCCATGAGAGTACAGCGTCATAGTTCACGAGTCAAACACGAGATGTTTTTAATTTTTGAGACCATTGATAACACTTTAGGAATTGATGCCCTGCATCCCTAATTCATGAAGGTCTCAAGTCGTACCAGATTTCTGATGGACTCGCAACGAGCCTTCGATTGGGTCAAGAATTTCCTGTCGTCAGTCTGTACTGGGATTCCTACGTGGTATTGCGTCATTACCACCTCCTACAACCAACATAATCTCTTGCCCTCCCTTCAAGGCTGTACAGGCAAGAGCTACCAGCTGTCGAACTAGTGACGTCGCCAGAAAGAATTGCTGCGGTCAAATTCTTTTCTATTCTTAATTAAGAACTGCCTCCTGAATAGATTTTCACCTGGTATTCTGAGGATATTATTTCTTCAAAATTTCTGCGTAAATGCTTACGGTAAAGCTCATTTTTAGCTCAGAAATTGGAATTTATCGTTTTATGAGAATTAAATCAATATTCTAGAAATAATTATATCGTGAATGATTCGAATTTTGTTCTGTGAGATTTTCTTTCTTGCTTTGCTGTGTATGAACTGTGAGTAAATTTTAGTGATAGAACATGATTTTCCTTACGACAGATTCCAATATAACTGCACTTCCTGGTAGCAGAGTTAGCTCGCACTACTTCCTGTATCATTTTACTGTGTACATACGTTCGAAAGGATACGATGCATTTTACGGTCACCTTGGTGATGCTTTATTTTCGCATGACTCCTATTAATTAGTTTCTCTCATTAATTAACGTCTCCCATTATTGCTTTATTTTCACATGTGTACCGTTATTTAGAGGCAGGTCCCTTTTCCATTATCTTAGTGTTCAATTGAATCATAAGTTTAGGTCACCTATTTTCTCTTGCAAGAACACATTATAACATTTCTAGTGGCTTTCTCGCTGAAACGAATTTGAATAGGGAATCCGGATTAATTGTGATCCGTGGTTCTGTCGTTTAATGCCCACTTATTACATGCGTAAGAAATCTGTATCAGAATATTTCCTAAAAGAATCCTTAAATTTTGAACTATATTCATAATTGTATTGTATAATTTTACATTATGATGACTTTCTTTCCTTACCAAATGTGTCTTTTGGATCGTTCATTATCCTTGGCGAGATAAATTACAGTTAAGTTCTAAACCACTAGTATCTGCAGTAGATAATTTGGCCATGTTTTGCCGTACTCGAGAATAGTTTGCTTGATTTTTTTGGTCATTTTTGAGTTGCGTGGTGCATGTGAAACTGAGGCTGTTATTGTCTTGTTCGAGTTGCGCGGTGCATCTTAGAGGCAGTCATCGTCGTGGTTGAGTTTCTTGGCGCATATTAAGCCTCTTCTCCTAACTTCAACGCCAACGCTGCCAGTTCCGTATTTTTTTCTCGTGTTGCTCAAGGCGAGTGGCTGCAGCTGTCGCCTACGCTCATAGAGGTACCCCATAAGCGGGAGGTTTCCATCCGTTTCGAACGGCGCCATCTAATTTTGTTGCTAAAAAATTGCGAATTCAGTGTGATTTATAGGACAAGAACATCACCTTTAACGTTTCGTGGTTATTCAAGTTCTTTGTACTTCTCGTGAAAATTCTTGCATGTATATTATACGAGCTTATTGCCTGACGGTTGCTTTTGATTGTTGCACAGGCAAGTGTAACCAGAAGTGGGTAGGTGCCAAGTGTCCGTAAATACAGGATGGCCTCGACCAAATGTTATGTTAGGTGCCAAAACATCTACGTAGGTTAGTGCTTCTAATTGTACAGCGTATAAATAAAGTGCGTTGGTGCTTTTATGTGTTGCGCTCGTCTATTAACAATATTTCCCTCGATAAATTCAGTATTTAATTACTCGATGATATTCTGTAATAATCTTGTAATTCATCACTAGAAATATGTTTAAATCCATTCTTAAAAATGTTTGGTCACGTCAGGCTCAAAAGTTTTCCGGGTATGGGGCAGTAAATGTACCGTATACTATACCTGTTATCTTTTGCGCCGTTATCCTTGAGAAGACTAATTATCACTTCCTTTCATAGTGCTTATCAAAATTTCGTTCTTGACCCGAGTTCTTTCCTTGTTCCTCAGCATGATGCCCCCGCGGCAGCACAGCTCCAGCAGCAACACCTTCTCCTCTCAGTCTGTGCTGAAAACCGTCCAGAAATTTGTGTCCTCCGTCAACGCCATGAACGAGACCGTCATGGTCCCTTGCCGGTGAGTTCTTCCCTTTGAGAGTGTTTTTAGTATTATAAATTTGTTATATTCTTTGTCAAGTTAGGTGAATCGTTTCCGTTATTGAAGGAAATATCTTTCAACGGTTTATTATCAGTTTAAAATTGACATTTTCATCTCACCTAACGTTTGCAAATAATTTTCTGAGGGCCTATTCTAAAATACTCTTTATCTTTTTTGCAGGTTGCTGGACATGGATGTGCAGTCAATGAAAAATAAAGACGTGCCAGAGATCTTGAAGAATACCAATGATCCATACACTGTTTACAGTATGCTGAATGCAACTAAAAATGATCTGATGTACGGTCCCTCAACTGAAGACGATGACGACTTCACCCCCACGCACGACACGACGTCAGACAGGTGGTCCAGTCCCAACGATTCTTCTAGCAACGAAACAAACTCAGTCATTCAGTATTCTAGTCAAAACTACAATAACTCTAACTCTGTCAATAACAATGGTCGCAATGTTTCTAACAAATCAGAGCCGACGCGTAGACAGAGCACGCTATCTATGGTGTCCGTAGCTTCCACTGCCAGCGACTGTAGCACGGAAAGTGATTTGGTAGAAGTGTCTCCCACGGAGTCGATCGGAGAAGAGAGTTCGCAGTTGCCGTCTGAAGAAACGTCCACACGCGCTGAAACCGTCTCTGAAGTTTCGACACAGCTACGGAGTCACTTGATAGGGTTGCAGAGTTGCCTTACACAGCTGAGTGACACTGCTAATTTCATTTCAGACTGCTACCAGGAAGAAGTGTCCAAGTGAAATGATCGTGTAGATATCCTGTAAATTACACCCGAACATAAAGATTGTGGAATCGTTCTCTGCGGGACAGTGGTGTTCGACGTCACTATATACGAATTTTATCAAAAATTGTGTCATTAGTAATTTGAAATACTTGCTTTAAATACCCATGCCTTACCGACGGATACACGATTTCTGTGAGCTGGTCTCGATACGTTCCTTTCATTTTCAATTGCGATATTAATTGTTTGTAAACGCTTTCAATTAGCAGCTGATCATCACATTCACTTCGCTGATTTCTCAGACTAATTTTAATTTGAATGCTTTCATAAAGTCAGCTTTGTAACGTTGACGAAGGACCAAGGTGTGTTCGTTTAGTGCCTTGAACTCTAAGCTCGATATTTTTGGTGAAATGAATGCGTGCATCTCGTAATATTATGTGGTTGAAATTTATCCTGTATGGGAGGGTGAAGATTGGCTCATTTTGGCTAATGAAAAACTGTACCTGCGCTGTTAATTGGACTGGAGCTGTGATGGCAGTTGTTTCTGCTGGACCTTTAAATTTGTGATTGGATTCGCATTTGCGTCTTTAAATACTATTCGTGTATTTACTGGCTATTTGATATAAGTCATTCATTATTTGTCTGACACCTATGTCTTAATCAAGTCATTTGTAAGGAATTTAAATCCTCTGTTGCTGTTAATTATAAATAGAATGTTAGTAATGTTAGTCTGATATTTAATCATTTATGCGTCAATCACGAATAATAAATTGATGCGGCCGTGAGGTCCGCTATTACAAATAGGTACTTATACATGAGTGTACATTCGTAGCGTCTGAATTTTATAATTACTATTTGAAGTCTGAAAAAGAGGTTGTGAGCTTCATGTATCGTTATTTCAGACACCTATGGTCTTTTTTTGGCAAAAAGATCTTCTTGAAAACATTTTTAATCTTGCTTTAGAACGTGCTTGTGACAGCTCCACGTTTTAAGTGTTCGCCAGTATTCGGAACACCTAAAACCATTTCTATTATGTCAAACTCACCATTCTCTACTGCACCATTGAGGTCACCAATGATTGATTGCGAGAACGCATAGAAATTGAAATACCTGAGTTCTTCGAGACATCTCGTTTTTGAACGATCTGAACATTCCGAAAAAAATTGTCCATTGGTTATTTTAAGCCTTTTCGTCCTCAAGATTCTAGTGTCCGTCGCGTGCGTAAGTTATGGTTGTGTTGGGAAGAAAAAAATTATGTAAAATTCTACGAAGGCAAGAGACCAAACTGTTACTCATATTTATTTATTTTATGCATACGATTGGACAGTTTGCACACTTTCAACTACATTTTACTATCATTTGCTGCAGCTTAGAAATGAACTCACCTACTTGACACAACGCAAGTTTTCAACACATAAACTTTCACGAGCAGTTTGCGATATGTTGCATGCCAATGATTAATTATTGAAGGGATACTGTAGCGTCGTTAACTTTGCGTAAGCCTTGTTCATCTGAGTGGCGAATAATCTCTCAACAATACAAGTACTGGTCGCGACTTTGCATATGTAACGTAAGCGCTTGCACTAAAATTAACAGTGTCCTTCCACTTGACTGTGCCGTAGTTCGAGAACTTGAGTCTTAATCTGTGTACTATGTTTCTTAATCTCTTCAAATTTGAATCTGTTGCTTTTAAAATCATGTTCAAGACACGTTTGTTTACCAGTGAGTTTTCTGATTCTAGTGAGTATGCGCTCCCTGAGTTGTTTCAGTTGCTGTTGTCTATGTTGGCCTGGTAACGCTGAAGGCAAAGCACTGCGTACTTGGGAACCGATTCTCAGCTGCGACGTTCACTTGTGACTAGCCGTCTCTTATTTTAACAGCTTCCTACTTTCCCAGTAATGATTACTAGTTCCTCCAACACAATCAGATAGTGAAAATTACCTTTATTGGGAATGTTTTTCGTTATTCCTTATCAGGAGTATCTCATGATTGCGACTGAGTCGTAATTTCTAAATGATGGCTCATGTTC
Organism: Orchestia grillus; assembly: GCA_014899125.1. NCBI lineage: Eukaryota > Metazoa > Arthropoda > Malacostraca > Amphipoda > Talitridae > Orchestia > Orchestia grillus. The sequence continues at coordinate 12,075 of VOMN01094831.1, forward strand.
GTAAATATTTTTGTTGCAGTGTGGCCTCAATCGGCATGTTAGTGATGAAATATCGTCGTCAATTGGAGTCAATTTGTTTTCTTCCCTTACAGTACGAAATTTCTTATTTGAAAGTACGCCGGCCGGAAATCAAATTAAGACTGATTGAGAACGTAGTTAGCGGCAAAAATCAAAATGAAACCCTTCAAATATTCAAACTATGATAACTTTCTTCTCCATTAACATGGAACCGTGATTACTTTGACTTGTAAGTTTTGAGGCATCTTACCCTTTCGTAAACCCTTATTCTTGTCAACAAGCACATGTGTAATCGATTTACGTCTATATTTTTACTATTATATATTGAATTGTTTAATACATTGTCCGTGTTTAACATGTTTCTTTCGCCTATCGTACCTTCTTTATTCTTCTCTTGAGCACCCACCGATTTTTGCGCACCTTACCGATACTATCACAATAATGTTGAAAATGAACCCAACATCCTGAGGCTAGCGATCATGCGGCCGCCGAGTGTCTGAGAACATTTCTAATTTCACTTCGTGACCAAAAAATTAAGTTTACCTTGGGTAATACCTTCTGTGCCAGTCGATTGTATTATGAACTGGTTGGATTAAACAGAACGGGACTGGGAGCTGTTAATAAAAATGGAGTGTCCTATTCGTAGGATTACACTTTTCGAACTGCAAGCTCACTAGTGAAATTATTTTTCAAGTCAAGTTTTGAGGTAATGAATGCATCGCGGTGCTGTCGCACTTCTCAAACTTAAACAAAATCTCAGGGTTACCGATTAATGGACCTATGGTGTATATTTCTGTTCGCCATGAGACTGCTTGAATTCAGAATTGGTGTTTGGGCTCGCGGGTACCCATGTTCTGCTATCAAAGCCACTTTCGCAGTACACTGGAACCTCGACATCCGAACACCAGTGTGTGAAGAAATGCCCACAAAAAGCTCGCCAAACGAGAACAACTATTTCCAAATTAGTGCCATTCAAAAATTAAACTGACGGTCAAAAAACGCCGATTTTAGTAATTGGAAATAATTCTGACGTATTAGTTTCCGTATGAGAAATTTCTCCAACGTTGAGGGATGTCAATAAGTTGAAGTTCACTCTACGATCTAGGACATGACCTGCGCACTAGTGGGTGAAATCGGCGTCCTTGTGCTTGACTACGTGCGGCACACAAGATCGAGGTGAGATTCGGTCATTTCCGTAGGTTCAGGTGGATGCTGAGCCATGAAGACTATCAACAGAAAGACCAGTTCTTTAATTCTTCTTGCTGACGCATATGATGATCCGCATGTACATTTAAAAAAATATATACGCAAGCTCTCCGTCCCTCTTTCTTCTAAAAATGCGGATCTCCGAGTACTTACAGACTCTTCGCTGTTACGATACAATTACTGAGCTTATGTTCTAATAGATAGGTGCATGAACGAGATTTAAATAGTCTCGAGTAATGTTTATATGGTCAAGACTACTAACCCGCAAGAAAAGAAAACATCCTTTGACATATTAAGAATGTATTTAGTAACTTCCAGAATAGTTTCCTTCAAGCTTGATTACACATGTTAAATTACAATAAAGTTATGCATAAGATAACACAAGTGCATCATGTCTGTTTGTATTATTCAAAGGTTTCACAATATTCCCTATCCCCCTACCTGCCTCTTTAACCACACTGCAGCCCTCGCCTACCGCGGCAACCAATCAGGCCGTGAGTTGAGCCGTCGTACGATGACGTCATTCCTGCTAGCTGACACTCCCTCGCCAACCCCCAAAGACGCTCCCTCCCTCCCACTGCGATTGCCAAGTTCTCCCTCCACATGTCATTCTGGAGCTTGCAACTTGCTCCTGTCGAAGCAAAATCATCTTACGATTCGTAAGTATACTCAAAGTTTATGAAAACATTATTGACAGTTTCAAATTTGCACTGAGAGTCGGTGTATTTGGGGCGTTAGACGTCGCTCTGAGTATTGATCTGACGAGCTAGTGGTCGCACGTGAGTGAGTCATGTGCTATTACACTCACCTGATTATTTTTGAGCATGTTCCATGTTATTCCACCGGTCAGTTCCTGGTAACCTGCCTTGTTTCAACTCATCTGTAATAGTTCCTCTACGCCAACTACATTTTCAATTGTGGTACTCCTTACAGTTCTATTTCGTTCAGTGTTTTGAAAATACAATGTAGGAGTAAATTAAATTACTAATCACGTACGTGACTACGAGATGCATTATAACATTCCAAAGTACTGCTGCTCCGATGGTTAGCAATAATTAATTTTCTAGACTTATCTAAAAACACAGAATTTCGTTGTACATGTCACTATTTTTTTGCTAACGTATCAGTGGTCCTGTCTTAGTCACAATATTTAGGTGTATTTGAACAGAGCCATGAATTCAAACGTAGCAGATGTGTTTCACTGGCATTAACTTTTTTTCTGGCGTTTCAAATAACACGCCTAAGCAATTAAATTTAAATGGAATTACATCATCAACTTAAGTCTGGCACTCAACGGTAGCTCTTCTGTAGGTTTCGGTGGTTCTTTTCTTAATTGACTGGATATAAAGATGATAGAATTGACATTACGTGTAGAGAAGAACTAGATCCATCTTACCAAGCAAGAAACAACAGAGTTATTTAACCATTCACGATACTTTTGCACTAAGATCCCTTTCATTTCGAAGAAACAGTATCGGAAAATGCATGTCGCTAAGCGACTGCTTTGTTTCCGCATTCGCGAGAGTAAACACTTTGCCTATAGTCCCCCCCCAGAACAACTCGTGTGCAGTAATTGACTCGTAACATCTAAAACAACTCTTACAGACGTTCGTGAAGATCATCGCTGCATTAACGCTCACAGAGGTCTAAGCCCTAGTAACACAGAATAGCTGTCATAACTCAAAGTAGTTAATCGATGCGCAGAGAACGTTTTCAATTTTTTTGAAAACTGGGATTGTTTTTAAAAAGTATAAACCAGCCTGTGTACGTATTTTCAAATTCATTGCCTAAAATCTCAAAAGTGTCATTTCCAAGGTATTATAATAAAAAGGCTTTACTAGAAAATGACTGAGAGCTTTAATTCAAGCCGAGAGTTACCAGTGACCAGGACGTCAGAATGAAGTGAGGTTCACTAACTTTCAAGACGTGATAATATTCTTCCAGTTATTTCATTGGAAGCACATAATATCAAATCACGATTAAGGAAGTCAACAATAGGTTTTAAATATTTTTTCAACGAATTCTTCGAAAATAATTCATTTCATCCACACCTCTCAGATATTGTAGACGGTTTCTCTCCTACGTATTCATGATACCCTTGTGAACTTCACTCCTCTTCCTAAGTCAGAGCGTCGTCCTGTATCTTGGCAAGTCGACTGCCAGGGTCAACACCGACCTCAGTGGCTGGAAGCCTAGGGCATGGACTTTGGACGCGCCTCTGTGAGAGGCATTCCTGGCACCAGGTTTTCTACACGTATGTTCGAACCGTGTTCCAGTGAGGTTGGCAAAGAAAAATGTACCCTTAAAACTAGAAATATATACCTCGTGGGAAGAAGTCTTTATATCATGTTTTTCAGTATATTTTTTTAAGATGAGACGCGGTTGAGAAACATTGGATACAATTATGTTGTACCAAATGCTCGATTATGTGTCTTATGTATTCATTTAACGAAATAAAATTTTATTTTTATAGACAAATAGTGGTGTAATAAGAACTTTGTTAACTAAATGTTTACTGGGCTAAACTTTTGAAGTATGACCAGAGTCTACATAATTTAGCCTCATCCCTACACACTCGCATGCGTACAACGGCACCCGATGCCCCAACGGTATTCTTGTGGTTAGAGTAGGTAACCTTATTTTCAAAATCTTCCTGGTGGTGTCCTTGGTCTTAAGGGTAGAGATGCTTTGTTGCTGTGGAACATTTGATGATTGAACTGCAGACGCTTCCTGTCTGTGCTCGAGCAGCGGAAGGAAGTGCTGAAATTCCAGTAGGCGGCGTTGAACTTGATGGGTTCGTTCTGACACTCGTGGCGTTGCGGCAGTGTGTCAGCGCTACAGCCCAGCAAAAGTGAAAGGAGAGACCACTCCATTGCGTAGGGCTGCGTAGGGAGGTCCACAACAGGCAGATGCAGGGAGCGTTTCTTACCGTCGGTGACTGGTGCTTTGACCTACATTCCGGGTCGAGTATTCAAGGCTGTACGGGTAACAGAGATTTTTTCTAAAAAATTGCCTGGATCCAAACTTCTAAAACACTTATTTCCTCATGCAAAGATTCACGCTTATCCTGCAAAGGGAAATGTCACGTAATGTGAGCACTAAAATTTATTTATGAACCAAAAAAAGCCTGTAAAATTTAGCAATACATGTGTCCTACTGCTGATGTCAACAACTCATTTCTCCAATTTACTTCAATTTTATCACAGACGCAGCGCAAATGAGATCTTCGCTATCTCCCTTTCTCATTTTTATCGACGAATATACACGTGATTTTCGCTGAGAAACTATGACACTATAGAGTCCGTTTTAAATATCCGATTTTTTCCTATCGAATGAGATTCTCTGTGACGCTTATGCAGTGATCACGACTGCAAAATTGGTCACGGCTATGAAATAAACTGCAGCTTTTAATGAGATGCTGAAACGTATTTCTAGCAATACCGGGTATCGCTTATGAACACTGATGTTATTCTTTCTCAACATTTGTAGAATAAATCGCCCAACTTGGGAAATTTGACGAGCAGATTATCAGCTAATAACAATTACAATGAATAATTGTCATGATAAAATTTTGGTCTGCTCTTGAAAAGGTATTCTTCATATTGAAAAATGACCAATGGATTTTTCAGTCAAATTCCTAACGGAATTATCTCACAGCGTAAACGTCCAGATTCAACAAGCAGCCAAGAAATAGTTTGGAAGCTTATTTTTATCCACAGTACAACAGTTTACAATGAACGAAAAACAGTTTCGTAAATTTGTTTTTTAAAATGTTACTCTATTATGGACAGATATTAAAAGCAACCGAAAACCTAGAATTTAAGCGCACGTTTCACTCATTAAGAGCACGAGTTAATAAATTGAAAGAAATTAACCTGTCGACGAAGCAGACAGCTTCTCTAACCAGAAAGTGAAAGCCATCACCACGCCTACGAAACACATCGAGCTTGAGCACTTCCGCCGCTACTAGCTGCTCAGACGACAGTGTGTTGTGTCGTTAGGGAATATATTACTCACTAGACAACACGTGACCCGTTGGGTCAAATAAAATTTATGAAAATCAAACCATATACAGAAATATATCCTATGCAGTTAAGTCAGTATCCACAATGCAGGATTAAACGAACAGTATAAATTTCGAATATCTCAGATCTGACAGACAAACGTGTGCACGGTTTCAAGCAAGCAAACAAACAAACGAGACGACCAGAGTTTTAGTGTTATATTAGATAGATAGATAGCTAGATAGATAGATAGATAGATTAGACCATGTGAGTTAGAAAAATGTTCGTCAGTTGGGAGAAGAGTCTCGTTACATGAACCGTTTTATGTGAAAAATATTTAATCGAATACCTTATACCGCAGATAATCTTTGACAAACAGTTACAAAATATTCTTGTATGTCTTCGGAGAGCTTAAAGGAGTTAAATAATTTCTCATTTAGTTGTGAACTCCCAAACTTCAAGTAGCGTATTTACCTGCGTGCATTTTACCTCGCTCACGTAGGTCTTAATTATGAGTACAATACAGAGTTTCTTTTCGTCTGCTAACATCTAAGCCTGTTGGAGGCCACTTCTTCTTAGATCCCCAGATTTTTCAGGTACGTTTTTACGCACAGGAGTTGTATGCGTGAGCGCCGTCACGCACACCGCTGCTGACGTACTACCGTCAGGGTGTGGCTGGCAAACCAAAAGCAGGTTGTTTCTCAGCCTCTGTTCATGCCTGGACCCACTGCACCTGAAGTTACATGGCATTGTTCGTTTCTTGTTCTTGAATATCAAGGAATAGTCCACGGGCTGCGTAAAGCATTTTCGAAAGCCAATGGGTTGTCAAAGAAAAACGGGCGAGGTGTCTGAGAAACTTTTCATCTTTTTACTGTTCTTTTCCATCGCCTATGGGAAAGAAATAAGCATAAACCGTTGTTAACTAGATATATTCTGGTTCCTGTCAATTTGATGATATGATTTTGAATTTTGAATATCAACGTGACTGTGTGCTTCTCACGTTAAATGAAAACAGAAAAAGACTATATTCACATTTTTCAGTGATTTTTCTGGGGCATTAATCGATTCTCAATTTTGCTCAAGTCCAGATTTTGTTATTCATATTTTAAAACCGCTCATACTAGGCAGCATGACGAGTTAATAATTTACTGCATGCCGTCGTGCCAGGATGGAGGTGCGCTTTTATTCACTGATGATCCGGACACTTGTGGCCACTGCCTCTGCGCCTGGCCACACTGCCTCTGCGCCTGGCCACANTGGCCTCACTGCCTCTGCGCCTGGCCTCACTGCCTCTGCGCCTCACCACACTGCCTCTGCGCCTGGCCACACTGCCTCTGCGCCTGGCCACTGCCTATGTATCTCAGCTTGCTAACGGTCTTTCTGATTTTCACGTAGTCCGAGTTACGCCTTGCTGTAGCTGCAAGTTTTAGCCGGTGGATGTCAAAAAAATAATGTTTGTTAACAATTTTGCACACTGGGCATCATTACTATAAATTTCCACTACTTGCAAATCCTTTTTCTGTATAAGAAGTTTTCTCACAATAGTATTTTACCTGTTTCGTTAATGCAGAACGTAAAACTCCAAAACAACGCTTCTATTCTAAGTTTAATGAATGATAGGTAAGTGCAGGTGTCGGAAAAATATATTATTTCTGACCTAACTCAGATTGACCTCTTTTGACGAGAACAAACGCGCGTTTGAAGGTACTATCTTATGTTTTTTCCTTCTTGGTAAGCAATTTTCAAGCTTTCCATAATTCATATGAGGCATTAATACCTATAACGAAACGTGTTTAATTTACGATGATCGGTACTCCATGACGGCGCAAAATATCGCGCTCCCCCTTAACTCTTCATTTTAACTCCTCGCTGCATTAAAACTTGCAGTAGCTCATTGATTTGAATACAGACTCTTGCAAAATGTTCACGATTATTTTTGTACATCGGACCACAGAAGCTAGACGATAAAGGAAGATCTTATTTCTAGTACACTACTCGTACGTACGCAGGTTAGAGAACGAGCAAAATTTCTCTGTGTTCTTCGAAACGAAATAGCGTCGAAGACTTTTTACAACCGTTTTCAACGCTTCAAAGAAGCATAAAAAATCGGACGTGGACCTGTTGGTTTCAGATTTCTCAATGTTTACCAATCGAAACAAATATTTGTTTCCGGATGGGTAATCAAAATACGAGGACGATGACATTTGCCGGAAACTTTTCCAAAAGAAGGAGTATTGTCGAGATAGACGCAAGGATTATATGAGCATATATGGCACAAATCAAGCCTCTCAAGCCTCAATGTATGTATGTACGTAAGTTCAGTAAAGATCATCATCATTGGGAATGAAAACAGAACTGTGCTGTAACAAAAATTCTTTCATAGTATTCAGGTTTGTTCATATATACAGTCTAGCGGCTCTAGCCATCAGCGCGGTATGCTTACAACGCGTGCTCCCTTCCGACGTCTGCCAAGTTCACGGGCTAGCCACCCGTCCTTCGTGGCGGTCGTAAGCCATCCTCTATCCTTGCACTGACGCGCAGTGTTTACGTGAATACTGCAAGTTTAAATAGAAGGAATGTACCTTGCCCTGAATTCGGTTGCTCTACCGATGTGTGCAGTTTGTAAACCTTGGATAGAATTGGCTTCGGGTGTTTTATTTTAGCTGTTAGTTTGTTTAATGAAAAAAATAAATATAAATTTTAACTTCGGAAATACCGCACTTAAAAATTTAATGCTTGAACAATAAGCTTAGCTCATCGACAAAGCTAGGAAAAAACTTAACATCTATGGCGCATGTAGCCCTAGATGAGAGCGAAGTGCGAGGATGGGGAGCTGTTGCTAAGGTTCATGTCATTCAACATGTACTCCGGACCATGTGAGCACCTGAGGTGAAACTGAAACTGAAGATGTTATTTTTAACCGATCTAATTATATCATGAATAGGTGAACACGTGATACTTCTATGAGCTCGTAGTGATGAAATCGTATAATTATTCTCCTTCAAATTGTGTGCCTGTACATGTCTTTTTCAAGTACAGTATTTGAGTACAAAAACTCATTTATGCTCGTAAGAGAATTTAAACGTTCCCTATTATTACATTTTTTTTATGATATGCATTATCAATTGAATGACTCTTGAAATACCTCCACGAAAACTGGAGACCAGAATAACAGTGTGATTGTTGCTGTAATTCCTCCTTAACCGCAAAAGGAATTTTTTATTGCACCTTCATGTCATGTAGCGAGTGCGTGAGAAGCCGTCACCGAGCACGGGAGGCGATACCTTGAGCCCCCCGAGCGAGTCACTCATGGAAGCTAACGGGTTGTTACGAATAGAATTCGCTCTTATAAAATAAATGTAAAGATTTCGGAAATGGGAGAAATGTGCAACCATTTATTTAAGACTTTCGTTAGATTTTGCATCCTATCCAGCTTGGATACAAAATAAGCGATGCATGTACTGATATTCCTCAGCATTTGATTTCACTGGAGAATTTCAAAACTTACAGCATGATTTTTAAATCAAATCCCAAGTTATAAAGAAGCATGTTTCATTAAGAGTATTCCATTTCAAACTGAGCGTGCCTGAGTCTTCAATTTCCGACCATATTCGTAAAGTGTGCTCAATATACAGTATGTTCTGCTGGATTATACAATCATGCTTTATTCAAAGAAGCGTATAAATAATTTTTGCATATTTAGGCTTTGTACAATATTACATACCATCATAAAAATAATATATCATTCTAACCACATCGTATGTTAGGTGAAATAATTGTACTCTTAAGTGTTATGCACATGAAAGTTGGTAAAATTTTAGTATACCAACTGTTCCGTTAAACTATGCAAAATCGCTTGTAATACTAAAATGGGCTAGAAATCTAGTCTGACTGATGGAGATCGAGCTAAAATGACTTCAATGGTAGGAACTGGCATGTCACGGAAAATATGCGAATTGAAAACTGTTCCCAACGTGGCTCCATATAAAACAGTATCATCACATTGAGTGAGTTTCATCAGAGTTTCGCATTATATAGTATGAGTTTAGCAGTCAGCTTCATTCGTGTTAGAAGTTGGGCAGATGAATATGTGATACGTTCGTTAAAGGTTGTGTATGCCACCAGTGACGTAGGATTATCATAGAAAATAGGCTGGAAGAAGTTCTATAGAAGAAGTGTTAGGAGAGAGAAGATAGGTAGTGAAAGCGTTGGAAGATAGAAGAAGAAGATAGACAGGAGTGTTAGTAGATAGAAAAATGTAAGAAGTTGAGGGGACGAGATCTTTTTGATACGTTCGTTAGAGGTCGTGTATACCAGCCCTGACGTAGGGTTGTCATAGCAATCCCGGTCGTGTTGTGGTTGAATCGAAGAGCTCTGAGAATTCTTCTGTCTAACCCACTTTCTGTTGAAGAGCTTGAAGTTCTTTGAAATTTTGACATAATGAGCGATGAATTGAGTTTAGATCGAAGCCAAAGCGGATATAATTTGATTACCTCCATCATGAATAAAAAAGTCTAACCCGTCTTGCTGTTTCCAATATTTATTGTACGGGGCTGGAATCATTGTGATGAAAAATTTTATTGCCTTTCTAAGGCACAAATAAATGTGGAAGAGAAATGAATTATTCATGCTCTGAGGATTCATTGATTTTTTTGTTAAAGGCTTATGTGAATTTCATCTTTAAATTAAACTTACATTTGAGTTTCAAATTCAATGATCATAATTAATTACTTCATAGCATAGTGATGCAAGAGTTCGCATATTTCTATACGTCCTTTCGAACTTGAACATGGCTTGAAGAATGACCAATATACTGTGTCTATCGCAAATGATTCAATTGAGAACTGATAGCTTCTGCATGTACATAAGCCGGCCATTTAACCGATACCAAGAATCAAGCAGATGCCGGAAAAGCTATTAAATCGATGCGCAGGCATATGTCAAAATCGCAGAGGTGAGCATTCTGCAAATTAAATCCGTAAATCGGAAATCCGTAAATTTAGGCACTGGCAAACGTTTGCGGATTTGCATTTGAGGTTAATCCTCGTCAAGAAGTACGGAAATCCGCAAATGTACCGACTACGGGAGAATTTGCGGAGTACAAAAAATGATTCATTCCCGCCTGATGACGATGTTCAAAATCACTTTCCCAACGCAACTTGACAGTTTCGAACTCAAAAAGCGTACCAGAATTAGTTCAATTGTGCCAATTCAGTATAGAGTGCAAGACATCCATGTGTACTTAAACAAGCCTTTTGAGAGTAGGCTAAAAAAGAGATCATCATCGAAACGTACAGTGATTTTAAATCACCCTGTATTTTGAGCTGTTTGGAGGCCATAGGGTGCGTTAAAAAATCGTTAAGGTTTTGCAAGAGGTTGCGTATTTTCCAACAACTGCGAGTTAAGCATCACATATTGATAGTTACACATGATGCTAAATAGGCAACATATTTTCCAACTCGCACTGCACCTTTTCCTAGTTACACAAAACATATTGCTATTCATATAACATATTTTTCTGCAAGCAGTTACGTAACAAATGTTGCTCGTTACATTAATACATCTCATGTGACAGAACACACGCTAATTATATAACACATGTGCATAGTTACACAAGAGAGGCTTTCCAAGGTGGGGCCGAAAATTTTGAGATCCGACCAAGCAGCCTCATCATCCGAAAACTTTCAACAATCGATGTTTGTGAAGGGAGACTTTCATCTTTTAAGTCAAAAATGGAATTTGCAGGAGCAGGACGAGCCAGCAGAATTTTAGCATCACTATTAAATTCAGTTGTTTAAAAGCACTTAATAAATAATCATTGATTGTGATGCCCATGCTCAGACGCAGGCGGGTTTTCGGACTTGCATGCATTTGCGGATTAACAAAATAGAAAATTTACGGATTAACAAAATTGTTTTGCGGATTTGCGACTTGCAGCCCAACTGAAAATTTGCTGGTGCCCAACTCTACAGTAAATTGTTAATACACTGTTAATCAACCATGCGACTGAGAATAACAAACTTTCATAAAAAACGCACCTTCCAATGTAATCTCAAACTGATTTCAAGCCTTTAGCAATTCCCTGTTTTCGTAAAGAACGCTAGATGTTGTTGCATGTTTTGTGGTCACACGATACCAAAAGCTCCTTTGGGATTTCCCAGGTAAACGTGCAAGTCATACGAAATGATCAGCGATGTATAATCCTAGGGCACCTGACCTGGAAAACCCAGGCGCTGCGCTTCGTCGTCGCAGTTAAAAAAAAATTTCCACTCGAAGGCGCTGTTACATAATAATGGGATCTTTTTTTGTTTCAATATTCACTTCTGTTCTCGTGTGATTGAAATTGCCCTAAATTATGATGACATTTTAAGAATGCAATCAATTTTGTAGTAAGCACTAGCTTCACCGCACCAGAAGGGTTTCGCCTGTAATATTACACAGTACCGCCATTGAGTCCGTACTTATATGAGCGATCTCCTAAATTTGAAACAGGACAGGTTGTAAATTTTTCGTTAGGTACTTCCCCAATAAAATATGAATGAAATTTTTAGCATATCATGAACTCCAGACAAGGTAAACACCACAGTAGAAGTACCTAGGGACTCTCGAATCTTTACAAAGAGAAGTCATTGACTGAAGAGCCCCCTAAAAATAACGAAAAATATCTTCTGCTTGACGGTAAACCGACCCATATTAGTTATTTTAGAATTGGCATGAAGAAACCAAAAATACTCTTCTGTTGCTGATTGTAGTGACCTCTTGTTTTTATAGTCGTTGTTTGTTATTAAAACAAAACTAGGAGATAAAAATATAATGGTAACAATTCATGTGGTCTGAATGTCCTTGCTTTTCCTTGATTTCGCCTGTTTACGATCGAGTTTTGCAGCCTAGGCGACTTGCAGAACTGCCTCGGGAGTTCCACACTGAGAATTTTTTCTCAGAACATTTGTCACAACTTTCGTTATTTTCATGTTTAAGTTTTCTGCGCAATTGCTCGCTAGCGATGCACTTGCTCCCTAGCTGCGATTCTCAAACGGGTATGAGAAACTGCGGACGTCCATCTCAAGTCCTGCATTAGTAATTGGCACGAGGTCGATGAGAGGATGCGTGTCGAGACGTGTACAAAAACTCACCTGTTCACCCAAAAAAGCAGACGAATGACTTTTTGTATCCTGAAGCAACGTGTTCTAGCACCGTCATGGGCAAACTTAGACCGAGTGTCCTCAGCTCTGAGAGGAAATTTCGCCCGTAAATTCAGAACATTAGAAATTTACTTGACCCGTGCAGAGTGAGAAACTCATGCATTGAATTTAAGCGCATCTAACTTGTTATACTGAAGAACGCACGATTTCGGTTCTTTAATTAATAATCAACTGCTCAAACAGTCTAGTCAGGCTTGACGTCAGCGCTTGCGACTGTATAGAGAGGTGCTCTGTTCTCTACCAAAAGTTTACCGTTACGTAATGAGTGAACACTGTATTTTTGGCACGACTGTTCAAATCCAACTATCTCATCACAGAATGGTTCTCGTTGCACATGGAACTTCTAATTTTATGAAGTAACTTAACTAACTGAACATTTCCGTTAACCATTTACATAAAACGCATCCTGTCGTTTATATGGCATACTCATTGTCAAATGTTCTAGAGCTATTCCCAAAAGAACCTAAAGAAGAGTACAGTATGCCTTGTAATTTCTAACGTAAAGTAGGGACACAATAAAATATTAACAAAGTATTTTTATACCATAGTTTAAATTAACAAAGGTGAAGTATATATTCTCCTGACGTGAACTGAACAACAAGATTTACACGGTAAAGCCGGATCTATCCTCTTTGAGATCCGCATCTCAGCGTCTCGTGAAGACCGGTTGCAAAATACGTTCTCCCGACTTGGAAAGTTCCTCCAGAAACCACAAATGTCTCCTTAAAGATGACGAGATACAAGCATGTCGCGGTACGTACTCAGAAGCAATGGAGATTGAACACTTAACTCTGTAAGGAACCTATCGACTGTTAATGGATATATTTCCCAAGACCGACGCGTAGCAAGGAATGATTAAAAAAAAACTTGACGCTGGAAAACTGTTGGAATGCGTTTTAGCTATTTTTATTTGTGTTTTTAATGATTTATTAATTTGTTGTAAATGAGAAGTACACGATGTAATACATGTGTCATTGTACCCCATTCTGTTTCACCTTAAACAGTCATAGTTTTTACATATTCTTAAGTTAAACTACACTTTCCTCAACTTCTATAGTACCCATCAAACCGTACCTCTACCAAAATCTCTTGTCATTTTATAGTGTTTTTCCATTTATGACCTTCTGTAGAACAATAAAAATGATTTCGTTCAGTCATTTTCCCAACGTTCTAACATCGCTCATATCAATACCATAAATCAATTATTATCATTCGCTCGACACTCGTTTTCTTCACTTCTACCACTAACATGAACTCTCTAAGCACGCATGGACTGGTACGTATTATTCTGGGTTCTTTTTATTATTTATTAATCATACAGTCTCACTCAGTGTCAAGCATACTGAGCAACTCCATTTTTCTGGTTCGTGAGCGGTTTTGAGTGTTGTATTTGTCTCACTTATTGTCTGCGCTGACGATATTTACACAATTAGTGTAAGTTAGTGCTACCTCTCTCTCTGATTCTTAACCATACATAGGCCCCTAAGTGAGAAGATACAGTTTAAGCATTTTGATCAACTTGATAAGTGACTGTCGCATGACCTTCGATTAAGATAATAATGTATGTCCATAGAAAAACGCACAAATTTAGCCACGCATAACTGTGAAGTGTACATTTAGTACGTCAAGACATTTTATCGTCATAGTGCTTTACGAGCCCTCACGGCGCAGTCCTTCGGCTTAGCAGTTCGGGATTGAACATTCTCAAGGTTGAAAGCAAAAATTATAGCGTTGAGGCTGTGTAGAGCGGTTGGTTGCTGCATCGTTTTAGAAGTGTAAGTGCCGAGGCCGCGGCGGGAACTGACAGCTCTTACCTCTGACAAAAATTATAATGTTGACACTGCGTAGCGGTGTTGCTGCATCGTTGCAGGAGAGTTATAGTCGTGACCAAGGTGAGGAAGCTGACAGCTCATATCTCTTTCAAAATCCATCGTTGTACTGACCATCCTATCACTGTCGTGGGAAAAAGGCAAGGAATATCATTCAATGGGGCCCTTAAGATGTGCTATAGTAGTAATCCAGTAGGTTTATGATGATAGAAAAATGAACATATCGGTATTCTGTTGTTGCCTCTTTTATTTCCCCCAGCGTGAGAAGGACGTACTTACTTACTTAGGTGAACTAGAATTTCCGTCCTGAATGGCAAGTAAAATACGATTTTGAGGCTTGTTGCCCTTTGGTCCATAATCTTTCAAAAAAACCACTGCACTTTTGAAGAGGGACTAGAGCTCAGTACAGGCAGTGCACCTTCATGCACTGAGTATTATGGCCTTGAAAAAATCTCATACGTATACGCACACGGTACGGTCACGCTGACGTGCCTAGTCAAATACGGTGAGTTCCTGTATTCTCAGAAGAGGCCGAAAGCAAACGTAGGGTGACAATTGCATACCTAGAACAAGGTCGTCAATCATTTGTTACCGTCTACAACGAATGTGGTCATAAGCAAGCGTGAACACTGATCGTACAATTCTTTTGAATACATCGTTCTGGCAAACCGTAATTGCACAGTTCCTAAGCTTGATGGCCAGTACTGTCAAATCCACTGAATTTTTATTCGAAAGTCTCAACATATACGAACTGAAAAGATATATCACAGCTACCTTCACTGAATTTGGAGTCTAGAGAGTGCACGAAAGCAAACTTGTTATCAAAAATATAGTAGGCGGTGTATGACTTTTTCCAACAAAATTACACAAAGCCAGAAACTGGTGCTTACATTTTGGCTCGAGGCCAAATGCCGTGACGTTTAGTGACGCATGGGAAGCGCCCTAATGAGCTGAAAAAATAAATCTATTCTTGCCAAGAACTTGGCCTGTTAAGTCAGGGACATAAAATTAATGAAATACACCGCAAGTGTTACAGGTTACCCCAAAATCACTGTTCAAGCAGAATTCAAGTTTTATATACAGTACCAATAAACATTCAATAGCTTTGTCAATCAACTGTGGAAAAATATCAGACATAAATGTTAAGGAAGAGAGATAGGTATACAAAGGAACAAAATGAATAATTTCGATCAGAAGTTCCAAGGGATATAAAGAATAATCGAAAAATAATGAGACAGCTACAGTTAGAGTGTGTAGTGCTTTTGCAAGTTGGCGAAGATGATACCTATGATTCGACTCAATCGATAGGTGCACATCGTACGTATTGCAGTCTGTTTACAAAGAACCGAACTCTATTAATAATTTATAGCGCATTCTTGGGACGTTGGTGTACTGTTTGTAACCTCGAATTAGGTCATAAGTATTACCTTCACGTCAACGAAACTTCAGGCTGAGCAGCGGCCGTCGTCGAGGTCGCTATGACATCCACTGGGTGCTGAACACACAGGTAAATATTGCAAGTTATTCAAGTTCAATTATTTAACAAGAAGTGTTTGAAGTTCTGAACTTCTTGTGTACATAATACTCGACGAAAGTTTTCTTATGTATGTATGTAATGAATAGGTAAAACTTTCCATCTACTTCGCAGATTTATGAGCATACAGAAAACAAAGTCGTTTTGAGCATTTCTGAAAAAAGTTTCTTCATGAATCCATAATAAATTATTACGTTAATCATGAAAATCGATGAAATAACAAAGAATTAGTACAATAAGTACTTACCACCTCGGCTGATATATAGTTAGTCTCTTTGCCTTCATTTTAAACTAACCTCAATAATCAAGAGATGAAATTTATACACTGGTGAACGCGTGTTTCGGTTTTAATTTAAACAGTGTAACAGTAAATTATTTTGATTGGTAATAATTCCTCATATACAATAAGACTTCCTTAATAATGCGATCGTTTCTCGTTTGTGAATTTAGTTGGGGACGTTGTACACCAAAGTTCACAAGTTCTCTTGAGTCAGAATTCCATTAATTAGCGTGAAGAGGCCCTGAGCGTTGGGGAGATAGTACCGTTCAAGGAAATGCCGGATCATAATTCATGACTTTTCAATAATTTGTAGTCACTTCGTTCTTGTAATAATGCGATTTCGTTTGAGAAAATGAGAATTTAGGTAATAGATTCATTTTTTTGCAGGGACATTCTATCAATAACTGGTGGGACGAATATCGGATTTGGAATTATGCCTCGAAATAAATGGTGTTAATGATGGAATGTATGATATTCGTCATGACATTTTTATTTTCCACCCGCAAAGAGATCTTCGAAAGTATAGCCATTTGAAGTTAGTACTTGTTATGTTGAATTCGAACTAAGATCATGTTAGTCAAGTCCAAACTACTAGTTGACTTAACATCCTGTATAGCCCTGTGAATAATACTTAAATATGCCATAAATTTTAGATAGCAGTCCGCTATCTTGCTTTATCGGTTATGACGTACAGTATACCTAGATTAGTCATATCCTTTCTCCACCCTGCCGCACTGCAGTTAGAGCAGGGATACATGAAGTCATTGATATCTGTACAACTAAATTGGAATCATTTATATTTTAGAATCAAGTAGTTCCTGACTTCAACGTGAGTAAATTCCAACGCGTGCTTTCAAATAAAGAGTTTCACGGCGAACTTGAGATTTT
The DNA here is from genome assembly GCA_014899125.1 of Orchestia grillus. Taxonomy (NCBI): domain Eukaryota; kingdom Metazoa; phylum Arthropoda; class Malacostraca; order Amphipoda; family Talitridae; genus Orchestia; species Orchestia grillus. The sequence goes on from VOMN01094831.1 coordinate 29,036, forward strand.
ATGAGGTGCTGTTTGAATCTTTTTTAGAACATTTTCTCAGTACAAGATTTCTTTTTTAAACAATTGATATGAAAAATACCTTCAATGTCATGTAACCACAAGTTCGGTCTGAGAAAACGTGAAAAGAAATGAAACAAGTATAATATACATAACTTATCTTGAAACCGAGGCGCTCTCCTGTAACGTTGCAGTTAATCATACGAGTATATTTCCTTACTCAGGTCCTGAAAGTCATATGGTATGTGTCTTATGTTGCATGAAAACATGTGACCATTCTGTTTATCTTCGGCGATTTCATAGTCACCACAAACATTTCATCCAGTTTGGTTTTCACAACTTTAGGTTATCATTTAAATTCAATCACTATATAGATGTGCAGCCAGTTTCTATTCTTGATTACGGTTCCGATATTAACTTACTTTTAATGAGTTCACTTTTTTTCAGAAAGGCATTTCATTCGCACACCAGCGAGTCGGAAGTAAAATCAACTCTAAGGGAGATGTTGAACCTGTTCGATGTAGAGCGGAGCTTCTATCGACTCATCGAGGTGTGTCATGGCGCTTACTGCACACCAGCGCACGCTCCCTGACCGGGTAAATGGGGACACTTTTTTCAAAAGCTGCTGCGAAATGTTCTCAACCATTTGTTCGTGTATTAAAAGCGAAATGAAATAAAGAGTAGACTAAGTTGTCTTTACTTTTTAGATTCTAATGAAATTTTATTTGCTAAAAGTCAAAATAAAAACACTTTTGTTCATTTTTTATGCGTTGAAAAATCAACTAGAGTATTCGGTCATTTTACTCTACCCTGTACTTGTTCCTCTTGCGTCACTTCTTAAGGTGAGTGTAGAACAAGAATCAACGACGAAATACTGTCTACATATGCAAAGTACAGTGTATTTGGCAGCTTATGCGTCTCCTCCAACGAATTTCTTTTAAAAATTTATAATGTTTATTCACGCTAGCTTCTGTTCCAGCAGATACTAATGTAAATTCTTATCCCTTTTGCTGGGGGCTAAACTAATCGTTTCTAGAAGTATAGATAGACATAGTTATTGCTTATACATTCACACCCACACATCTAGACACCATAGTTTCTGCTGCCTAAACTATCCTTCAAAATCCATGTACGCTTATCTGCCAAGCTTCCGTTGAGATCTGAAATCCAATTGGAGAGGCTATTTTTCGCAGCTGCACCGAGCCTGTCAGAGCTGTGCAGTTTTTAATTTCTTTCTGACGCAAGAATGGCAAAGAAAAGCGGTCGTCACGTGACGCACAGCACGCAGCGCACGTTCTCTCCGAGTGACTGAGATTGGGACGAAAACTAACAGGACGACTTACGCTTAGTTCTTGAATTACTACAACTAACAGGAGGACTTACGCATAGTTCTTGAATTATTACAACTATCAGGGCGACTCACGCTTAGTTCTTGAATTACTTTACAGCCGAACACAGGGCTGAAAGTCATGTTAATGACCGGGAACATCTTGTGAAAGATCTTGTTGTCGAGTTTGTTGCGTTGAATTAATTATGTGGGGGTATGGGTTGATAGCGATCACGAGATGGTTCTCAAGACGATCCAACATCCTCGTAAATTAAAATTGAACGATTTTAGTTCTTCTAATCGCTTATCACATTTCTTTAAATTGCATTGGCGTTCATATTGGTTGTAAATATCATTTAAAAAATGGATTTTATTTGCTTTAATTCCCTAGAACTTCGACGACAAATTCATAGCCGCTCGCTCCTCAAAAGGACATTCTTCGGCTTCTTCAGCACGACTTCATACTCTCTGGGAGCTCAAACCAGGGACTCGGCAAAATGTATGAAATAATCAGTGATGGTATTCCTGCACTCGGGACAAATTTCTCCAATTCAGAGATATTTTCAAAAATGGAGCAGAATATGAATATTATCCTAAAATAGAGTCCCTCAGATATAAGACATTAAACTCAAAACGCTAAAGAAGTATCAAGGCAACAGAAAAACTTGCATATGCCCGTACTAAGCCTTTAGCTGATCCACATTCTTCAGCCAGTCGACTCGCGTGCACCCTCAAGGATGCGAAGGAATTTAAGTTGCGAGAGAATTTGCGTCATAGAAAATATCAAGTACATACAAATACTCAATGACGTATTGTATGGGCTGACACCCCTTAATGCACATGAACGAAAATAAGAAGAATACTGAGGGTTCGTTTGGGAACATTAATTTAAGCTCCGTCGTTTGAATGTCGTTCCTCTCACAATGCACAGACGCGATAGTACACAGACACAGACGCAATAGTACACACAGACGCGATTGGTGCACAGACGCGATAGTACTTTAAAAATGTGAATTTACAACTATTTGACTTGGAAAATTTCAAGACTTAGGTTTCAAAAAATTTTCCACCGTGGGAATGTTCCTGAAACCTTAACTCACAATTACTGGTCAATCAAAAATAATACCGCTCAAAAAAACCAACGGATGAAATCGTACTAATATCAATGACTCGCGCCAAAATATATTTTATTGTTTCATTTTGATTCCGAATAAGACGTCAGATTTCTGTTCAGAATATTATGAAGCAGCAATTTGGTGTGGCGAATGGAGACGTTCATAGGTGGCAGTTTTGTAAAATTCCCGGTGAGCTAGGAATCTTCAACAATATTCCATTTGATCACACATCCAAGTTGCGGCTCTCGTTGAATCGGTGCAGCTCTCCTGACTCCTCCAGATAGCGGCATGGAACAAGAGCAGCAGTTGCTGATACAAGAGATAAGTTAAGCCAGGAACCAGTCTGGCCGAGATACGACTGTGGACATCACGAAAATGAACATCGAGTTCTGTACTACGCGTCTAGGAAGGACTCCATTACCTGCTGTAATTTGGATCAAGAGTTTGGATGAGCGTTAAACCACAAAATAGATTTCTGAATGGCGGTCGTTCTTGAATACGTGCTTCAATACTTAATTCCAAAATGAAAGTTGGCTGGGTTGTGGCGGTGGAAAAATAAAATGTTTGTAAAATAATTTAAGTATGTGTTGGTCGTACAGTAATCTTTCTAGAAACATCTGTAATTAATATTGCATTAAAAAAATCAGGATTCTGATTTCTGTCGGTCTACATACCAGAAAAATTTTCTTCTCAAATATTTCTGAGAAAAATTCAGAAAGTACATGTCTAGTCCAAAAGTCATTACTTTTGACAAATAATGATAGAAATACGTTTGCATGTGTTACATTCAGAAGCCCATTGATAAATCACATTAGGAATTCTACTGACAGATCATTGCATTGCATTAAAAGATCTGCAAATTCATATATTTTTCCCCTGCATCCGGACGCTGTTTTGCTGTTGCTACCCAAGTCTCTCAGTCAAGGGAGCAACTGAACTGAGAGTTCGAGCGTTCTGGTTGCCAACAGCGACAGCAAGAACAGCAACAGCAACCTACATCAGTTCTTATCTTCTTATCTTTTCTTCGCGAGGCAACGAAAATTCGTCCGTTTGCCGTCAATTTTGTGCAATACGTTCTGCTGGGAATTCCATTTGATCATAAAGAAATGACTTGAATTTTGGCTCCCGAATGTTCATATTAATGAATATGTATTTAAACATTTAGACATTTATTTACCACAAGTAATTTACATCAGATACAGGTTTA
>VOMN01094833.1:0-27249 GCA_014899125.1 Orchestia grillus
ATATGCGAAGTGACACCATGCACACAAACCGGCGGCACCCCATTGTGGCCATGGCATAGAGGCCCGAACATTTTCATGATATTCAGGATTCAAGATATTCAAGATTTTCAAGTATATTTATTGACCAAGTTTAAGGAATGTTAATAGTACAGATTTTTATCAGAAACATGCCGTGGTAGGTTTGAGTTGCACGGTCCAATTTCCACTATTGTAGTGCTCTTGTTTTGTGTTCAGGGGCCGTTTGCTCGAATAAATGTCACATCCAATTTACGAACAGGTAGGATATCATACTTTGAAACTAAGCAGAAATAATCTATGAATACTCTCTGTAACTATCTAATCCATGAGCAGCGTCTGTATAACAATATTCATAGAAGCGTCTCATTTAAAATTGATTTATTATTTTGCATCGATTATTTTGTACTTTATGAAAATCAATCTGACATTATAGACATTAGAGTAGGGCTCGCCTAGCTTTCTTTAGCTTCTGCCGCAGCGTTTGTCTTCTTTGTGGATCTCATGCCGAATTTTTCTTCCGTATGAAAAGAACTAGCAAATTTTCGTTGCCTAAGCACCTGTTCTTGCTTTGGCTTGACTTCTCTAAAACGAGAACGGCTGTTGACGTTCTGTTTTGGACTTGTTTATCTGCAAATGATGAGATACGAGACAAAATGATCTGACCAACAGTGTCATTTAAATATCATCACTTTTAATAGGATTTTTATCTATATCTTACTCCGCTGGTTCCCCAAATTATTTTTGACCAAACAATTCAATGCTAACAAAAACTTGCGTCGTTGGTTACTTTTCCAAACAATTGAAGGTTTCCCCGTGCACAAAATTCCACTCTAAGGAAATTGTGGCTGAACAAATATTGTGATAATTTGTCATCTTTTTTTCAATTTCTCAGTTGTACTGAAGGAACATTTTCCAGGTGATGGTGAAGAGCCCCGACCCTGTGAACTGGACCGTTCCCCTGGACACGGGCAAGACGTTCACCGTCACCCACAACATTCCTGAAGGTAGGCGAAGTGTCTTGTCCTAGCCCCCGCACCTCGAGAACTGCTGTAAAACCTTCATTTTCTGTTACATGATCACCTGAATTATATTTTCCCCCGCCTTTTGAAAATAATTGAGCTACAACTAATCATTTCCTGTGTGCGCTCATAGTCGCAACTTGATGGCTTTAAAGTAAAGGCAGCTATAGTCGACCCAGCATAATGTGTATTCGTTTCTCCTGCCCCAGCTAATCCTTATATGAGAATATACCGAGGTATGTCAGACTTGACGATGGCTCTTCCCAGAGAAGCCTGTTAGGATAACATCCCCCCTCACCTCAACTTTACAATCCCCCCACTGAATGCAAGTAAATCTTTTCAAAATTTACTTTCACACCATTAGAGAATGGGTACGTAGTGCATTGGTACGGTAAACTGATCACTTCACTAAATTGTTCTGAAATTGCCCGAAATTTGTGTAGTCCTAACAGGCTCCGGTCCTTCTTATCAGTTTTTGAAAGTTCCGAGCCTGCATGACGAACACAGCTTTCGGTGTTGATGTCATGGTATTTGTTTCATTTCATTCTGTAACTTTGAACTGCTTCGTGTAAATTTTTGTAACATATTATTTGAATATAAATTTTTGATTCAGTTAGTTCACGGACTATGTTTTCAAATTTTAATCATTCTTCGGTGCCCCCGAAATTTGAATTAATTTTTGTCATGAAATAACGGACGTTTCCCGTCAAGGACTCTTATTCGTGTCTACCTTCATCTTGAGCGCAAATCCCTCTTTCAAGATGCACAGTAATCGAATGTTTTCGACGAGTCTCGTCTTCATGAATGATTCCCCAAACTTGAAGATCGCATCAACTTCGTGGACCCTACTATCTCAAATCAGTGCACTCCCCTCATCCTTGCATCGACTCAGTATCGGTAGCCAACTTTGGTTCGTTTCGAGCATGCTGTTTAATTGTAATCGTAATTCGTGTGTCGTTCTCCTTTTACGCTATTTTACGTAACTAAGATAAGCTATGTCCCTCAAGAGGTCAGTTTTTAAACTTTGTTACCATATATTCAATCGATAGATCTAGCTACGTTCATAATTTTCAACACTTGGATTTCACAACACATAAATTTACTTTTTGCAGGAGAATCTTCTCGTGCTACTCCTTCATCTGAGCACCGTCAACCATTTGAAGCCCGTCCTAGACAGACGCCAGAGCCAACGAAAATCTACCAAGGTTCGCTGGCAGGGACCCCCATCACCACCGCCAGCACGGTGGCTGCTGCGGCCGCCCCCGAAGATGTCAAGGCTACGTCCCAGCAAGGCGACAAGGCAGCTCCGTCTAAGTTTGATCCGATAGCGGTCTCAGGTAAAACTGCGGGTCCTGACCTCAAGAAAGAAGAAAGAACTCTTCCTGACATCCCTGAGGTAAAACCTGATGAAAACGGTGTGTCAGAAGAAAAAGCGGAAGACGTAGAAAAGGCTTCATCCAAAGATCAACCAAAAATGGAGCCCATTCCTGAATCAATGACTTCTTCAGTCATCAGTGATATCCCCTCTTCTCCTGCTTTACCGCCTACAGGTATTTCTGTGGGAGCTAATGACTTGCATGCGGTTTCTGGGGGCTTGCATGTTGCTGGGATGGCAATTGTTGATGAATCTTTGGTTACAGGGTCTTTGGCTGATGAAGCCGAGAATGTCATTGAGCTACTTGCTAAAGAATCGGATAAATGTGCTGAAAGTACTGACGACGAGCACGTAGTTAAATCTGACTTGGCAATTACACCATCACAAGTCCCTGACTTACATTACGAGCTCAAATCACATTCAATCACTCCTGAGGTAATCGCCACTTCTGATGAGACTGAAGAGAAACTGAACAGTTCTTTTGTAATTGACAGCAATTTAAATGGCAGCATACTTGTTGAAGAAATTCAGGACGCAATGACAAAAGACTCTGACCGCTCTCAACATGACCTTTCTACAACAGTTAATTCGGAAGAAAGTTCTCATGAAATTGGGTCTTCCAAAGACATTCATGAAGAGGTTGAAGTTCAAAAATCTGAGACTTTTGTTGCTTTGGATAAAAACTCTGAGAGTGCTCACGTAGATGAGACTAAAGAAGAATCAGGACGCATGGATAACAAGGAAACCGACGTTGTCACAAATGAACAGGAACATTCAGTAAGTTCTGATCACTCACCTCATGATAATGAGGAGGAGCCAAGCATCCTAAAAGCGTCAGACAGCATTAGTTCAGGAATCATTAATGATGAGCATGAACAACAATCAGACATTGAGAAAGAACTTCAGCAAAAGGATGTCGACTCGTTTGAGTACATTCACGCTGAGAGAGACTCCACTATTATGTCTAGCGAGGTAGCATCCCCTGCTATCACTCAGACTACAACAAATGACGAGTCAAAAGATCAATTTGAGCATGAATTTGCTAATGAAGCCAATTCAACTGGACATTTATTCGAGTCCGACGAAGCTAATATTCGAACTCAGCTACGCGAAGAGTTAGGGGCTTCACTTGAAGTTTCCAATGATTCCCACGGAGATGAATCCGCTGCTCTCGAAATCTCAGCCTCGAACACCGAGCAGAGTGAGTTCAACGATAGCAAGCATCATTCTGAAATTGAGCTTGAAAAAATTGCTAACGATGATTCCTCATCCATTGCAAGCACTGGCGTTACTGACAAGAACAATAAAGATAAAACAAACATCGATGTTCAAGAAGAAATCCAAGATAACGAAGAAGATAACAAGTCTTCATCTTCCGTTGAAGTTCTGACTCACCGTGGAACTTCTCTCGGTGTTGGCGATACGGAGGATACTCGTGAAATCCATGAAACATCTGCTCACTCCGCAAATTTGACTGGCGACGATGCTGCGCGTCATAACGAAGCGCTGAGCGAGGGAGAAAAGCAACTTGCAACCGAATGCACCCGAGGCCAGTCACCGTGTGACCGTAGCGAAGCAGGTGTTCTCGTGGAGTCGGCTTCTGCAGCAGAAAACTCTGTTCAACATATTCAGAGCGACAACTCGGCCAGCGGCAGCCTAACTAATCTTGCTCACGAAACACTTGATGCCACTTCATTTACAGCCGTAGCCAAGTCTGATGAAATCCTTCAGTCTGATAAGGCCCCTCTGTTTGGCGAAATCCCTCAGCGTGATGAGATCCTTCAGCCTCTTGAGATCCATCAATCAAATGAAATCCCTAAACCTGATGAGATCCTTCAGTCTGATGAGGTCCCTCAATCTGTTGAGATCTCTCAGTCTGATGAGATCCCTCAGTCTAATGAGATTCCTCTGTCTATCGAGATCCCTCAGTCTGATGAGATCCCTCAATCTGTTGAGATCCCTCAGTCTGATGAGATCCTTGAGTCTAATGTGATTCCTCTGTCTAATGAGATTCCTGTGTCTATCGAGATCTCTCAGTCTGATGAAATCCCTCAGTCTAATGAGATTCCTCTGTCTATCGAGATCTCTCAGTCTGATGAAATCCCTCAGTCTAACGAGATTCCTCTCTCTATCGAGATCCCTCAGTCTAATGAGATTCCTCTGTCTATCGAGATCTCTCAGTCTGATGAGATCCGTCAGTTTAATGAGATTCCTCTGTCTATCGAGATCTCTCAGTCTGATGAGATCCCTCAGTCTAATGAGACTCCTCTGTCTATCGAGATCTCTCAGTCTGATGAGATCCGTCAGTCTAATGAGATTCCTCTGTCTATCGAGATCTCTCAGTCTGATGAGATCTCTCAGCCTTTTGAGATCCCTATATCTGATGAGATCCCTCATTCTGATGAGATCCCTCAGCCTCTTGAGATCCCTTACTCTTATGAGATCCCTGAGTCTGATGAGCACTCTCAATCTGATGAGATCCATCAATCTGTTGAACTTCCTCTGTCTGAGCAGATTCCCCAATCTGATGAGATCCATCAATCGAATGAGATTCCCCAATCTGATGAGATCCATCAATCGAATGAGATCCCTCTGTCAGATGAGATCCATCAATCAAATGAGATCTCTGTACCTGGTGAGATCTACGAATCAAATGAGATTCCTCAGTCTGATGAAATGATTCAGTTCGTTGAAATTATTCGTTCTCATGAAACTCCAAAATCTGTCGACCTCCCTGCATTTTTTGAAATTCCACAGTCAGTGGAAATTACAGAGTCAGTGGAAATTCCACAGTCAGTGGAAGTTACAGAGGCAACGGAAATTCCACGGTCAGTGGAAACTACAGAGGCAGCGGGAATTCCACAGTCAGTGGAAATTACAGAGGCAGCGGAAATTCCACAGGCAGTGGAAATTACAGAGTCAGTGGAAGTTTTACAGGCTGTCGATGCTTCTCAGTCTCTTGATGCTTATGAGTCTCAAAGCATTCAGTCTGGTGATTTTCACCATTCTACTGGTGAATCTCTTTCGGCTGAAACTCTTAATTCAAATGATGATCCTCAGTCTATCGATCTTCATCATTCTGGAGATACCACTCAGTCAAGCAATCCATTTGAGTCTGTAGACAAGTCTCAGTCTCCTGATGCGGCTTCATCGTTTGATGCTCTTGATGCAGTCGACTCTTCTCAGTCTGTGGATAACCTTCAGGATATTGAAGCGCCTCGTGCAGGTGACGCTCTTCAGTCCGAAGATATTTCTCAAGAGTTAGATATTCCCCAGACTATTTCTTCAACTCAGAATGGCTTAGTTCAAGATGCCGATGACTGCCAGTTCTCTGATATTGCTGTTATTCCTGACTCATACGGTAATGATCAAGACAAGGCTGAAACTAATCCAGACATGGGCATTGACTCTGCTGATTCTTCTCTTTCTAGCTTTGCTGGTCATTCAGTAAATGCTGCCGAGTCTGATAATTCAGTCCAACCATTTGGAGTTGATCGCTCTGCTGATTCTTCTATTCTTGATGTCCCGCAAAGTCATGAAGGCGAATTTCACGAGCAACTTCTACGTAAGAGTGATGCTCAAGATGATCACCACGCCCTTCAAAATGATTCCGGAGAAAGCGACGTAGACGATGCAAGAGAAAACTTGGCAACTCGTGCTGAGGAACTCCGTCAATTCAATGTTCCTTCTTCTGCAACCAGCATCACTAATTCAGAAGAACATTTAGCGAAAAAGGAAGTTCATTTCACTGACCTTTCGTCGTCGGATGAGACAAATTCTGCCAATAAGAACGAGGAAGAAACTATTCAAAAATTGTCTTCTAACAATGAAAATGACTTTCCTAGTAATACACCAAGCGAAATTGCATTCTCTTTGGAGAGCCATCCTGAACAAGAGGAATCATCTCGAGAAGAGACTGCGTCTTCTGAAATTGCTCATCATGATCAATCGGATTTGAAAAATCAAAGTTCTCTGAATACCTTGGGCAATGAAGACAGCTCAAGCGAAGGTGTCGAAAGTAACGAAGTTCTCCCCAAGAAGCCCGATTTCAACTTAGAAATTGCAAATGAGCGCTTGTACTCGGCCGCAGACGAAATGAACGCCTATCACGACAACTCTGGTCACGCAAGTGACGACTTCAGTGTTGAAATTGAGTCGAGCAGCAAGTCGGCCTACCCTGTGGATGAACGTTACGATATCCTTGATGATACCCGCTCATCTCACTCTGATAAAAATGAAGAAATGGATGCTCATGAGAAGCAAGTTGAGACGATCGCAGATGAGTTGGAAAAGGTTGCTGAGCAGAACTATATTCAAAACTATGCTGACCAAGACAATGATAGAGAAAGCTCTTCATTTGATATTGGTCAGAGCTTTCAAGTAACTGATCAAAACATGCGCACTAAAATGTCGATCGTAGAAGAAAACGATGCAGAAGAAAATGCTGAAAGTGAAATGACAAGCCTCGGTATGGATAGCATGACTGATGGAGAAATTGAAGCAGAGAGCATTTTCACTAGAGATGATTTGTGTTCTGAATTATCATCAGGACAAAGAGGAGATTCAGCTCTGTCCGTACAATCTACTTCTCCAGATGGCAAGGAACCTTCCCATGAACGAATGCAAAGTTCCCCCGAGTCTCAAGAATCAAAAACTCCGGAACCACAAACCGTAGAAGACGGCCACCAAATTATGTCGCATCGCTCTGACGAATCCGTGAGGGTTTTTGGACCAGCGAGCGGCCAGCTGCTGGAAACGGAAATTGGAGCTGTGGATGACGGAATCACAATTGAGGACAGTCGTGGGTCTCACGTAACTTCGAATAGCTTTCAACTGCAATCAGAAAACTTTGATGCCAAATCTGGAAATTTCAGAAACCTTCAACCTCAATTGGATTTTGTTCAGAAAAAAATGGATTCTAACTATTCTTCTGAGTCAGATGAAGAGAAGAGTGATTTGAATGTAACTGAGAACGTTTTTGATGGAAATGCCGCCGCTTTTGACTCTAAAGTTGGTTTTGAACATTTTTACCAGCACCAAGAACCACACCTTGAAGGCAGTTATGAAGAAAGCCCCGTTCATGAGAAGCTACTTGAGCCTCGTACAGAAGACACTGTATCAAAAAGAACAACTTTACAAACCACTGCATCCTCTACTCATGCAGCACCAAATCAGCACCGTATGTTTGAAGCTGATAACTTACACGATGATTATTTTCCTGATTCACAAACGAATCATGGTTCTGAACTGGCGTTCAATGAATCAAAAGTTGCGTACAGTATGACATCAAATGAAACATCAGACTATGAATTCATTAAGCCGTCACAGTTCTCCGAAGCAGAATCAAACTCGCTATACCAGTCGGAGAAAGAGCTGGAGCAACGTTCGCAAGATACAGTTCTTGAAAATGAGTTCGCTAATAAATTGGAAGGCGGTTCTGAAATGAAGTATGATGAAACGTTGTTTACAGATAACAATTTTAGTGATGGAATTAGAGAAGCAACTACCACCATGGCTGAAGACTTCCCACTAGGTGCAACTGCGGAATCGAGAATGAGCTTATTTAGCTCAAACTCTCAGCAAGTCGAATTCAACCCCAACTTGAACGGTCACCCAGAATTTCATGTGTCACACGACGATAGAACGATTGGTTTTTCAAACGGTCATGTTGAGTTTGCTTCGTTGTCAGATAGCGTGCATCCCGCAAATGCTAGCGAATCTTCGGCTGCTGCAAGTAACTCCGGCGATGAAGCTTGCTCGGAAGTAAGTTTCGAGGGAACTTCTGTTTCCGGAATGTACGACATTCGAGGAAAATCGCAAAGCTCAATAAAAGAAGGAACTCCTATGACAATGGGACTTCAAAATTTCACGACGGCAGGTATGACAGAATATCAAAACGGAAGTTCAAACCATTCTCACCTGACAGAATTTGACAATAACTTGACCAACCCTGTCGACCTGTCACGTGAATATTCCGAAGATTTGAGGACAAATGAAAGTGGACCTCGCTTAGATAATTTTTCTATCGGTGTCCATTCTGGGTTTGCTTTTTCGGATAACCCTGCAGACTCGGTACTTGGTGCAAAAGTCGAAGGTTCGCTGCCTCTAAGAACCGAACTTGGGAATATTTCTCGCGTTTCTGATCTGTATGGAATAGAGGACTCAGAACTGCCTGACGGTGTCCTGTCTGGTACTAACACTTTGAGGCGTTCTCCTCACAATCCTTTTTCAGATTACTAACCCTTGATAAGTGCATTTAATTAATCGATCCTGGTAAGAATTGCCACCGTTATTTTCCCTGATAAGAAATAACTTTGTTTCAAAAAGTATTATTTCTTCCTAAAAGGCAATTTATATTTGCAGTGAGTTTAATTTTATTCTGTGATTAATTTGAAGTTTTAAATGAATGATTTTCTAATCATAAGATTAGAGAATCGAACGAGTAAGTTAACTTTGTATAAAACAATTTTTATTACAAAAGTGTGCTGATTAAGGGTTAAATTCTATCGGTCGGACTAATCATCTGCGTTTAATATAATACTGTGCTTATATTCTGAGCTTATACTAACTCGTTTTGCTGCTAACTGCATGATGCACATACGTAGTTTTGAAGTATAAATGACGAAATCTGTCAAATTCATATTTTATTTCCGCCGATAACTACTTTCATGGGTCGAAACATAAGTTAATATTATAAATCATGAATTGCAGACAATTATTGCGTATTATTCAAACTTTTTTAAGCTAAAAGCATCAGGATCAATACACACAATTGTTGACCCTATCGAGTACCGTAAATTTTTCATAACTATGCGCTCAAATAACGAAAGCTATAAGTTTGTACATTGGATGGTTATTTTTGTTGATTGTTGATTCTCGAGGTAATATGTTTCGTCATTTATGAACTTGAATTTTGCAAACTAACGAGCTTGTCAATAACTTCTCCTTCTCTTTCTTTTCCTGCATCTTTTTTGGATTTCTAGGAGTGGATGAAGATCCAATGAATAAATCCATGATTCAGGATCCCATGACAAAATCCGTACTTCAAGATCCAATGATGCAATCAATGATACAAGACCCGATGACTCAATCAATCATTGAGGATCCTATGAGCCAGTCTATGATACAAGACCCTGTGGATCCTATGACTATGTCAATGATCCAAAGCGACCCTATGTCCCAATCGATGATTCAAGATCCCATGACTCAATCCATGGTACAAGATCCAATGACGTCATCAGTGTTTGGTGCCATCAATGGTGTGAATGGAAAAGACTCGGGAGAACCATCTCCAACTAAACCGGAACTGCAGTCGGCTTCGCAATCTCAATCTATCTCTGATCAACCCGGACTGCGCACTGTCCCAGGCACAAACATGCGTTGCCTTGACGACCCGTCTTTCATGTTTGATCAAACCAAACCAAGTACTGGGTCTTCCTCACCCAAAGAACCATCTTATCCTAAAACCAGTGGAGTGAGAGTTTTGGAAGCACCGGAACCTGAAGGACCGCCCCAAAAAGTCGGAAGTTACAAAGTTTTAGAGGCTCCAGACCTTTCTTCTGGTTCAACTAAGGCTCAGGCTGAACATTCGCCTCAAACTAATGTCCTTGAAAATCCTGTCGCAACGAAAGCATCTCCATATAGGGTGTTAGAAGCTCCGATGGATGACGTCCCAGCTGTAGGGAAACCTTTGCCTTACCGTGTGTTGGAAGCCCCAGAGCCAGCGTACTATGGCCAACAGCAAGCCGTCCCGGCCGCGGCTTCCAGCCACGAGAGCAACCCACCAGCCCTCGTGTCTCCGTCGTCAGGTAGAACTGTCACTGAAGCCCTCGACAAAGCACGATCCAGGTTTGATTCTTTCTGGGGAGGAAATAAGGACAAAGATCCACCTAGTAAGGTCTAGGCGTCCATAACTATAGCAGTGTTCCAATTTTAACCATTGGAGTGCCCTTAAATCACTTTGGCTTATTCATGCAGTGATATGCTATGTACTTAGATGAGTAATCGATTAATTTAATCAATAGTTAACTAGTTTAATGTTTAGAAATTATGGATGTAGGAAAATCGTTCAGTAGTCAAATTGATAAGCCAATCAGTTAATTTGTTCCTCCGAGGCACACCCTACTTAATTTATTTAATTATGATTTGTACTTCATTTGAAAATGGTTTTCCTAAGTGCAATCGGGTGCTCACTGCCACGGGTCTTACTGAGTAAGATCCACATCGCCTTGCTTCTTTGAAATGCGCTAATCTACTACGGTGATTTACTTCGTCGCGATGTCGGGTGAGACTCGATCTCGGAGAGCCGCACTTGTTGATCGATCATAGGTATGGGAGTAGTCGAGGGTACACAATAAGATTGAGATGCTGTGAGATTTTTTCTAGTTCTTTCTCTTATGAAGATAGAGATGGATCCAAATATTTATTAGCTTGTATTGTAATTGTGTTTATATTGAAATAATTTCTAAGATATAATGTATATGTAGTGTATTAGTTTTATGAAATAAAATTACTAATTGGACTATCCACAAAAAAATTGTATGTTTAAATGTGAAATTGCAATAAATTTGCGAATATGAGGTATTAACTTCAGGATGTAAAAAATTCCTGCAGAATTCTATAATGAAAAATTTCAAATTTACTACGCATTAGTGACTTTCATATTTTAATGAACTGGATTTCATAGTTAGGGCAAGATACAGGAGGGAGACATTCCTCAAATGCGTATTTGTGAGCGCGCGATGAGCGCGTGAGCTCATGCGACTGTAGAATTGTTCGGCCAATTTTTCGCCCCTGCGATTCAGGAGTAGCTGTGCGTGTACTAACACCGAATTTGGTTTCAGTTTCCATCAATTACAAGAAGTTGTAAATATTTAAATCGATTCGCTGCTAATTCACGTCAAATTGAAGAGTGTGTTAACTTTGACATTGAGGCGCTGGCAGCAAAATTTAAGATTTTTCAAGTTTCTGTAGTCAGTCTGAAGTATAGAGTTATAATACATAAATGGTTTGTGGGTCGTAGAATGGTTTTTCAGCTTCATTAGTCATTTTATGAGCAGCGTCGTTAACGTTCCTTCCTGTCAAGAAGTACTTCTTTAAACGTTCTACGCCGAGTGAAGGTATTCATTGTTGGGCAGGATTTTAAGGTCTAGAAGCGCTGAGTTGCCCTTGTTAGCTTCTGCATCTCTCACTCTCTATTAGGTTACATTCGCTGGCACTTGTTTCTTAGTATTTATTTAATACAGAGACTTCTAGGAATAATGGTCCTGATATGCCGTCATGCTAATTAGAAATTATTTGATTTTAAGGCTGAATTAGAAACTAGCGTCATTTTTTACCTATCTGTAAAGAAATAAGGCCAAACTTCAAAATTTCATTCAAGGCTTACTTTACATTAAGGTAAGGGAAATATCTATGTTGTTCAGGGAGATAACTTCATAGGGTGTTTCAAATAGGTGTACTATTTAGTTGTCACTGTCTCCCAGTTCTCTATCTGGTCTTAGAGAAATTTTCTTCTTCTTATTCTGCTACTCTGCTTATAGCTGATTGGACATGCTGAATAGGGTTCAACATTGCTACCCTCTAGCACACAACCTCAGTAAATGTGAAGCTTCCACCCCCTGTTTTATTTCACCCACTTTAGTTTTATACTTGGAGTGTCATATGTACTGTCACAAAATGGAAAGAATTCATAGCAAAATCAATTTCATCAATAGTTCGTCTTTATATTTTGCAATAATATTCAATTGTACATTTCCCTCAATGTGATATCTTTTCAGTTTTAATTTTTGCCCTGAACATTTTTTGAAAAAAAATGGTCCTGGCAAAATTCACTAGGCAACATAACAACGAATTTACTACACAACTATGAGCAGAACAATATTAAATGCAACACGAATATTGCATGCAAAGTAAATATTTTCTTGGTAAAGCAATAGTAGATAAAAACGAAGAAAGTCCTCCGATGAAAAAGATGAGTCGTGCTGAGTCTTCAGTGGTACAGACAACAGTGTTATTCCTGCGACCAATTCACTACATGCTACGATAAGCAATATTTTGAAAGGGAAAATTTCTCCTCAGACTTCTTCAAGGAGCCCAAACGTGAAATATCAAATGGAAATTTTTTTCATAGCGAGGATTTCAAAGCTATTTCTGAAAATTTCTCGAAAGATAGTATAATATTCGTTGTAAACCCCGTAGACTTTAATGTTTCATTTATCCCTAAAATTACCTCGAATTCATTAAAATTACCGGCTATCAAATTCAGGATTTTCATGACCTCTTACTGATTTAAAAACAAAAAAGCTTGACTAACGCATCGACAACGTGTATCAGTTATTGAAGATGGCTTACTGATTCCAGAAAAATTCAAGAAAATATTCTTTAAAATTTGCTAAACGCAGTAACAAGTTCGCAACTTTTCTAATTCGTAACAGTGTGATGAATTTTACTGGAAGCCCGTTGCACCATTCAATTTAACTTTTAAGCAAATAATTATTAGTACCACTCATTAGATCGAACTTGATAGCGTATCTGAAAGAGTTAGGTGAATTAATAAACAGTTGATATGTGATGTACAATTTAGTTTAATTTTTCATCTGTTGAGAAATGAAAAGTCAATAAGCAATCTCAGCTTTTGGGGTAATGTCCTTGTTGAACATATTTTCGTATCGTATAGCTGATCCTTCAAGCAGGACTTCAGGGAGACGTGTAGCTTCATCAGAGCGACATCGAAGCTGACTTTACTTTTTTGAAAGTTGACTTGTAGAACTACGTGCATCGTCAAAAATGGTGGTGAAAGATCACGAATAAAAACTTGCAAAATCACTTGAGAGGAAGTGAATGATATTCACTTGACTTGAGGATTGCCTTAAATAGTAAGCATACAATTGCATAAGAATGTTTCAACGAAACATTTTTCCACTTTCACGAATCGTTGTACTGCAATCTAACGATACGAAATGGGCCAATTATCGCGCTCTGCAGACGCGCGTAAACTTTTGCATGCACTCGGGAGCTGCTTGCAAAATTCTAAATGGTGCTAGAATACAGGCAAATTTTGTTAAATTTTTAAGACTTTATTATAAATTTACAAGTTATGGAAATCTCACCTAAACGGTTAGTGTTTAGATGACGCTTCAACTCCTAATGAAATTTAAGTTTAATTGATTACGTTTGTAGAAACGCATGTGAACATACGAACACGAAATTGGAAATAAAACGAAATAAAATTGAAGCTTGTTAGTTTGTATTTGGGTATTCACCTAGAAATGAAACTCGTCCAAAATTTCCATGAGTTTGCCACTAACAATTGTTCTCCTGAACAAAAACTGAAATCAGAGAAAAACCGAGAGGTTCTTTTATAGTATTAACCCTAGAATGGTAGCCCCAAATCTTAGGTAACCTTAAGGAGAGCCTCTCAGTCAAAATCAATAGGTAAAAACTGGAATGCAAATTACGGGGTATGAGAAACCCTAGGTTACCATCCCAGTGTTAAATAGCTAGCAGCTCTGTCAGTGCACCTAATTCTTCGTGCGGTGCTATGAATTAAACAAGGGTCTTCGAGGAGTGAAGAAAATACAATAACAATTCTGGAACTTTGAGAATTCATCGCGACTCCGCTAGTTGAGTGCCTTGCCCCTGATGACGGCACTCGTCACCAAGAGAGCTTCTGCTCAGATGAGGCACAGCTTGCCAACACATTTGTTGTCCTTCGATAAGAATGAAAGTCGCGTGCGCTTATTGACGACCTCAGTGCAGCGGTGCCGGCTTGGCTGGACTCCAAGGCCTATCACAACACTCGTAAGTTTAATGAGAAGGAAGTACAATCTGCTCGATTGAATGCTGGCTACGACGTTCTTAAAGTTCGTGACAAGAAAGATAACTGCACATTTTTGAGTAAAAATAATTGTTGCTCATAAACCATAAGTTTATTTTTGGGAATAATTCTTATAGAAAATTTTCAATATTTTTTCTACTGAATAGTCTGGAATTAACAATGAAAATGGAGATATCACAATTATGTTTTCTTTGTAGGCTACTTTTCTCTCCAAAATACTCACACATACTCACTGATCTAGTTCTACAAGTTCAATATTATAAGGATAGGCTTCAAAATCATGTCCACTGTTTTTAAACGTGGGATCAGAATTCAAGCACGGACGACAAGTTTCGTAAAAACTTAAGACAATTTAGGTCAGTCAATCGCATGACAAAGTTAACTTACTTTTTAATTCTAGATGCCTTTGGAAATGGGGTGTTAGATGATCCTGTTCTGCACCTGTCTCCTGGCAACAGGCGTCACGATTATAATGTTCTGCACCTGTCTCCTGGCAACAGGCTTCACGATTATAATGTTCTGCACTTGTCTGCTGGGAACAAGCATCACAAGGCGCAGTAACGGGACAAAAGTCTGTTTCTAGTAATAATAGCATGTACAACTTTGAAAATGGTGTACTAGGACTGTAAGAGGAAGTACTCATTCACGAAGGATTTAATTTTTTAAGATGGAGAAGTATATGAACTTTCGTGAGCAAATAGGGAGATCGAAACAATGGTTAGAAAATAAAGTTGAACGAACGATGGTTCCATTCTCAACAGGGGTAAAATTTATTATTTCGATCTGACTTTCTCTTCTATTTATGCTTAAATCTTGATAAATCGCACAGAATTAAAATTTTTTGGCAATAGCCACGAAATTATCCTTTGAAACCACATGAAAATAATGCGATAAAACTTATCCTTGTTCAGAAAAGTTTACGTGGTTCACGTTCCGATCGTGGCCATTTGTGTCGCCAGTTTCCCATTTGTCTGCGACCAACTTAAGCTTTGCAACAAAATTATTCAACGTAAAATGGTTCGACGTCAAAAGACAGCATTGGTCAATGATTCAAATTGTGATATTATCAAATGAAAAAATTTGAGATTATCTGACGTGAGATTATGTGGAATGATTATAAATTGTCTGACGTAAGATATTATGTAAAATAATTTTAGGTAATTCGACGTGAGATTATGTGAAATTATCGGGCGTCAGGAATGAACATCGACCATTAATGAAAATTGGGAAAACATTATTGTATATCCTTTTCCTACAGCAGCACAGCTGAAAAACGAATAAGTTTAAGCATATTTATATTAAACAAAACAAGCAAAACATTAGAATGTAAAAAAGCATAGAGCTAAAAAAACTGAATTCTAACTACAGCTCTGACTTCAGTTCTAAGGAAACGAATTTGAAAAACCCGAGTTCTGCTTCGAATTTTCTAAAAACTGAATCATTATTTTCAGAATTACTAATGTAAACAAGACCTGTATACGCGTCAATCTCTTTTCTAAGGAGAGCGAGGAAAGGTCTTGCACAGTCACAGCCAGGCTAGTTATTGTCACGAATCATATTTCTCGCAACATCTTTTCAAATAATCAGGAAATTCAAATTGTATTGAAGGTTGTGCATTTCCTAATTCGAAGCTCACGTGGCCGTTCCCGATTACTGCGCTCGAGACATGAATAAAAAGCATTACAGAGCTACGTCTCTAACGTGAACTTCTTCTGGCAACCAAAGAAGGGTCGCTCTGTACGTTGAGACACGTGTTTTTCTTCAACTACACGTGTAAAACTTTGCGTGCAGGTCATGTGGCACTATAATTAAGTCACTTCGTCTGACTTTTGCCACGTGAAGCTGTATAAAATTCTATCAGAATTCAGATATAAATTGATTGCTTAGGGGTCAATGAACTGCGAAGTATTCGTGAAGAAACTCCAACAACGTACAAATTCATTTCTTGCGAGCGAACTTCGGCTTCGAAAAGTAACAGTTCAGGATAGAACTGGTAAAACCTTTGGTGAGGAAACCCGTCAGCGTCAAGGAATAGTGTTGCCTTAAATAGAACAGGACATTTCTGAGAAATGTTCACCTTTGGTAGGAGCCGTTGGCCGCCTAGCAACCGCTTGTGACCTCCATTTTCAGCTTTCTTAGGGGGGACTTCATTTAACTGGAGAATAACTGTGTAATCCTGTTGAGGCAAGAAAATTCTCCTGACGCAATGTATTAAACCCAGAACGTGATTTCGCTAATATCGGTTAAAACAACTAGGAAATTACGTTTTCTCACAGTCATTCTTGGGCTTACGTTATATTTAAATTTTGAGTTACGAATCCTAGAACTTTTACTTCAGTCCTACCACTGCCAGATTTTTTTGGGATACACATTTGAAAAAAATATTAATAACATGATAATCAAAATAATCATAGTACATAAAAACTTCACCTTTAAATATGAAAATATGTTGGTAAAGATCTGTCGCAGAAAAAAACACAGTCATAAATCGGTTAAGATTGTATTCAATACAGTTTGTATTGAAGGTATTCAAGGCTATCAAAGTTATTTGTATTGAATGGCAAAGTTCCATCGGAATAAAGCGTAAATGGACCACTTTGAACGCCGCACTTCAGTCTGAACCCGAAAATACTTCGTACAGAGAAGAATTGACGTTGTTCTATTCCAAATTTTTAAAAAGGATATCCCTAAACACTAGTTTCAACTCTCCCTGTAAAGCAATATAAATGATCTGTACATCCAATAACCCATGATACTTTTCATTTCAACGTCGGTGAGCGCGTATCTCTGTAAAGCTGAATTCAAATTACAAAATTCGTATAATTAAGACCTATAATGAGAACGCTGCGCACGTTGGTGAGGGGACCGCGTCGTAGCGCGTGACGCTGGCGGCCGCTGCGACGCTGGTGCGCACGTGGCGAGGCTGTGCGCACCTGCGTCTTCGACCCTCCGTGTTACCCTTTACTCTCTCTGCATCGACTCGCCTCCCTCACTATATAAAGCATGTGCTGCCCAGCCGCCCTGCAGACTATACCTCGCACCACGCTTTAGGATACTTCTACTCGGTTGGACATATTGTCATTATTGCTCGTGATTTGTGAGACTTACTAAGGTACTTAGTGCTGATAGTGTCACAGTGGATAAATTTGAAGAAATTCTCGAAAAATAGAGTGATAACAGCAGTGGAGTGTTCAGCTTCGCAGAGGTGAGTAACTTATTGTTACAAGGTATTGTTGTATTGGTTGGTAATGTTATAAGTAACTTCTGCTAAGATGTGTCTGAAAAATATAGGTGGCAGAATTTCTACTCGTATTTATATTCTTCAGCTCTCTGTTTTTCCAAACCATGAATGCATTGGCATGTTCAATGTGAGCTAAGGGTTCAATGTACCCCTTGAATAAAGATAAATGCCGTTCAAAATTTACGACATCGTTTATCATTATTCTAGATGCACTGTAATCAATCGCCATTGAAGCCTGGCGAAGGCTCTTTGTTCATTTAAGATAATGGAATAAAAGCTTGGGGAAAATTTTTAGTTTGTTCGAAACAAATAATCAGAACAGAAGGCTGGAGCCGGAAGCGATATCCATACAGCCGTGCTGAACATAATACCTCTTGTATACTGCAGACCCATGTACTGTACTACCGGTAAGACGATTTCATCGAAAACGTTGATAGACTAAAGAATCAGTTGCATTGACAATTTCTTTAATAAGTCCGATCACAGTTACTATTTGGATAACAGACCGCAAAAAAATGAAATAATTTCCCACGTATGTGATTCATCGTTAGAACTGAATCATTAAATATATTTTATAAGACTTTTCTTTTTGTAGGTATCAGTAAACATCGAAAAATTCCTTGATAAATATATTCATATCAATCAAAGAGCTCGCCGATGCCACTTGATTTAAGAGGTACCTTCCACCAACTTAAACGTGATTACTGTAGGCATGGAAACGTACGAATCATATGTCCTATTTAAAATAGAATAAATCAATCCTTCTTTTTGTTGTTTATAGCTGATTTTTCACATAAGTTATGAATGTTACTCAAGTAGGTGCCAGAAAAGGACTGGTGACATGTAGGAACTGGGGGCATGTTTGCTAAATTGTAACGCACGTTCTTGTTTTCTGATTACGCTGGCAAAATTCTTCCCGAACTTGAAATAACTGGTAGGATGATTACAAAAATTGCAAAATGTGGTTGATGAAACCATTGAAGATGATAATTGGTGCATAGTCATATTACGTAACATGAAATAGACTAACTTTTTTTAAATTCATTAATGATTCAAAGGAAATAAATCTGTAATAGATATCTCAGTTACTCAGAATCCTAAGTTTACGTTCTATGTTTAATAAATGGTATCAAATAAATGGGGCGTTCACGACTTATCGGGCTGAGCTGCAGGCATGGCTGGTATTAATAGCTGGGCCAGCGCCCTCAGAACAGCCGCCTACTGGGGATGAGGGAGCACGGAGCTTGTTTTTTCTTCATGTTATAGGCTCTACAAGCAAACTGAGAGCAATTCCTACTCTATACGAATGCACATCAAAATTTTGTGTTATTCAATCCTGGGATAATATAATCCTTATGAATCTAATTTTTCGGGAAAAGAGGATTAGGAAAGGTCGACTGGTCGGTCAGTGACATAATGCTAATTTAGTCCATTGTTTACGCAGAGTCAAAATTTTAAGTTCCGTCATTTTGTTTTTCCTGGATAATATTTTATCCCAGAACAGACTTTAAGGGAGCAGAAATAAGAAAAAATTCAGTGCTATTGTAATCCCTATTTACTTTTCCTAGTCTATGAAGTTTAATTTTGTTTCATCGAAAGGAGATGAGTTAGGTATAAATGATACATCTAATCTCCTTATCGAATTTTTCATCAAAATGATTCAAGTCGTTGTTGACAGTGAACCTGCTTAACAATAAAGCTCAATGAAAATGATCCATAACTAATTGGAAGAATACCAACAATCGAAGATGTGAAATAATCGGAAAATCTGGCTAAGCCTCCCTTCGATTGCAGGACAATAGATTGAACAAGTTATTTTACTTATTTGCCTATACTTCCAATGTGGTTGTATGGAGCAAAAAGGGGAAATTTTGATCGCCTATCAATTACGTGATTTCTTAAAATAAAGAGAAACTTTTCGTTCCAACAACTTATTGTAAGTGGCAGTGACTCCAATTCAGCGCATCACTTTTGGTACCCGGAATTTGAAGTACATTTCCCTATGGACTTTGTTTTATCGCTATTGTTCATCGATTCAAGAATGAAGGTATGGAATTAGAAAAATTTAAGAAAAAATACAGGTGGGGCAAGCATTTAACAAATCAAAAGGATTCAGAAATGAACATTGGAATTCCTGTAGAAGTTTACGTTTATCTCGTACTTTTTATTGCCAACGGGACAGTGAAAAGCGTCGAAGTACAACGCATTTCCTTCCTGAGTTAAACCCGAATGTTTTTGTTTTGGTCTTAGAATCACGTGAAATGAAGCGTCATCGAACCAATAATAAGTGTTGCGTTGCATGAGCTGGAGCGTTGCCAGCAGCACGCTTGGGCTCCTGGTCCTGCTTCTGCCTCTTTGTGCCTCTCGCTCGACTGGGTTATTATTAGGTGAACAGCGTGGCGCAGTCAAGCAACACGCTTTTGTTATTTATATACGCAAATAAATGTACGTAAATCTTCTAAACTAAAGTGATTGTTCGCATCGAGGAAAAAATAACCAGTCGGGGAACCACGATTTGATCGTGAGTAATAAATGAGTTCAAATGAGGGAAATCTTATTACATGAAAACTTTCGGAAATAATAACAGAGAATGAAATATATCGCTTCACCGAAGAAAATTTTACTGGCAAATTTATTATTTGAAATGAAGGTAAGGGATCTTTAGCGTATTATTTGTACGCGTTCACCACACAACTTGAGGCATGCACACTAAACTATCATTAAAGCAATGCAAGACCATGCTGTGCTGAGGAAAGTGTTAGTATTTCTTGCCCAACAACGTCCTCATAAAAAGGGATCGTCCACCAACACGTCGTCCACCTCATGGGCTTACGGCCGAACTCTAATATCTAAGAACACGTGTGAAACGTTACCAGGGCGTTAATGGGTCTCTGCACTACAGACTGTAACCTCGTTACGCACTTCAACTGAGTAATATCAGAACAGAAAAAAAAGTGCAATCATGAGGCAACTGAAAGAAATTGAGTTTCACGCAGTAAAAATAAAGGGCAACGTGTTGAATAAATCTTGTGGACTGAGATGAGCGTGTCCCTTGAATATAATTATTCACAAGCGGCTCTTGTACGTATGCATCGTAATTTCAACAATTGTCTCACAGTAGAAGCGACAAAAAAGTTACTTATGTAAGCATATCGTGAGCTGCTTTTCATTTTTTTCTCAATTTTCGAAGCATTTCAGAACTTCGTCTATTTTCAGAGCATCAAAAACATAAATTTTTATTTTGGGAAATCAGCCAACCAGTAAAGTTAAGAGATCCGTGTCTATATAGAACATACCTATGATGATGCTATCAAGTTCTCACATGTTTGCTTGCCACTAGCTCGCTACGAGATGGAAGCTCCACCACGGCAGGCCGCAAACGATGTTGAAGCTCATGGCTTTATTCGCGCTAGCATTCACCGAGAACGTCACGATACGATGGAGTCACAAGCTTCTAGCGTCGACTTTTCTGACGAGTCAACAGAAAGCGACTACTTCTCAGACAGTGGAAGTTATGGTACAAGTCCTCCAGTTCCAGATCAAGAGTTCAGGAGGTCTATGCGAGACCAAATCGCAGCCTCTGTGCGGAGACACAACATCAGACACTCAAATTCAACTGACTTCTTGTCCGATGATGATGCAGACGACAACCGTGAAATCACGCCTCCTGTGCTGCAACGATCCACGACTTTTGAGAGAGTGTTGTCAGACGCCATCGTTCATCAATCGCCGCTTGATGAACTCAAAGTCATTCTGGAGGCGGGAGCGAAGCTTATCGACCCTGTGGCGAGGCGGCCGAATCCGCTTCACTACACGGTGTGGCAGAGATATCCAGAGGCAGCTGAACTCCTCCTGGAACAAGGTGAGCGTTCTAGAAGATCTTATGTTGCTCCTGCTTTGAAGTGATCGTTAACTCATTCCAAACACAGAGCACCTAACCAATTCTGAAATTTTGAAACCGTATAAGTACAGAGTGGACCATTAGTTTCAATACATAGGAAAATAAATGTTTCATGTTAAACAACCGTTTTTATTTAAATAATATACTCCGTATAATTACTATCGTTTAGAAAGATATATTTACGTGTTTCCGATTGTTGTTGAATACGCATTAGCACAGATGAAAATGTGTTTGTAACTGTGTTGGTAGTACGTTCCTTGAGATGATTGATGTCTCGTATTTTTTTACGTTTACGAATCTTTGCGTAAATTTACGTCTCGTGTTCTTGCTTAATTCGTTGCTTTTACATCCTGTATCTCCGCATCTTCAAGGCCTAGGGTATGTTAAGGATAAAAATATAAACCTTACATTTTCCTAAGCAGCGAAATTTATGGCTCACTCTGTATAGACATTGCCATTGGCGACTTGCCCAAATTTATATATGTACATAGGTGCTGCTTAAACGCAGCAAAAAACACCGTAACTCATTATGGATGCACAGCTACATCAATCTGGTTTATCTATACAAGAGAGCTTTTATTATACTAATATAACGGGTTATTGCTGACAATTTTGACGCCTTGTGTTTTTTAATTAGGTATAATAAATACGGTTACCAAAGTGGTCATCTATTTAAATACTTTTCGATTCGTTCATTAATTTGACGGAGATGATAATATAATCATTATACATTTCTGACGTACTCAAGAAACGACTATTACTATTTTTGAGATTCAGAATAATTCAAACTTTCCTGTCATTCAGCGTTAATCATTAACGTTGCACAGCTCCACGGAGTAAATATTATCATGGTCATGAATTAGTTAGAATCGTAAAAGTTGAACATTGATGTTGTGCAGGCTCGCAGCTGACGTTATTTTTGGTTCAGGTTATGACGTAGACGCGCTCGACGACTTTAGCTACTCGGCACTGCACCTGGCAGCCCGACACGGCTACACCGAGATGATCCAGCTGCTCCTCAGTCACGGCGCTAAGGTCAACTTCAACTCCACTCAACCGCAGGAGAAATTCCCGCTCGATGCCATTGAGGAGCCTCTTAGGCTTGCTTTGAAGGTCCGTGAAAGTTAGTTTGTATTGTTGGCAAAGTTTAGAGTGAAAAAAACCTTAGCGTGAAAGTTCATAGCTCAAGAACCAAGAATGTTTAAAGTTCTACAAAATTACGGAAAAACGTGATGCTGATAATGTGGATGAATTTCATCCTACATGACAAATTGGACTCATTTTAGGGTTTGAGACCTCGCAAAAACTTTGTCGCTAAGGAAATTCAAGGACATGATATACTCCGGGGAATAACTTTTTCTTCAAGTTTTAACGTTTACTGTTAATTTACTTTTTTTAATTATTCTACCTCTTTTTATAAAATTTTTATGTTTATCTCCATGTTAGAGCTACCTTGTGTGTATATTTAATCGTCAATTGAACTCTACTTCAGGCTTCTAAAATACTTAGGAGAAAGAGAATTTTCTTTGTTGCGACGGTAATTCTTTGCATAAGAAACTTTCTAGCGTTCAAGGAAAATGAAATTCAGTACAAAATGTTAATTTGCAATTTTTCATGATTTCAAGTTAAGTATAACATTTGGGCCAGACCCCCATCTTATACTGAGTTTCCATGCCCACAATCGTTTCCAGTACGGTCACAAGGGAGCAGTGAAACTTTTACTGGACAACGGAGCCAACCCGAACGGACGGTACTTCTTCGGCTCTGAGATCAACCTCGTGAGCCCCCTGCGACCAGAGCTCATCGAGCTCCTGCTGGAGAACGGGGCCGATGTCAACGCGCAGGATCGCAACGGACAAACTCCCATCATGAAGGCCTCCAGACTGAGACAGGTTTGGAGGCATTATAAATAACCGTGATTCATACATTCGTCGAGAACATGAATAGTTACTTGCTCTCTTTGAATAAGTAATAACTTTGATTCATTCATTATTCCAAAAAATTAATTCATCATTTTTTACTCAAAGCCTTTTGAGGTTTAATTGAAAATACTTATTAATCGATGTGAGATGGGAGATTTGATTGTCAATAAGCTTTATTTTAATTCTCACATATTTTTGACGAATATTTTTTCACGTAAAGTCTATTTGTACCTTGCCCTCAGGGCATGGAGAGTCTCCTTTTGCTGTTGTCTTACGGCGGTGACGTCAACATCCGCGCTGATGCAAGGCACGACCACAGGTGTGTCCTGCAACGTAAATTATTTTCATACAAATTTCAATGAATCATTAAATCCCACAACTGTAAAGAAAGGAAGTGTAGATGAATCGGCCAGGTAGTGATCAAGCAACAAAATAATGTTAACCAGAAAACTCTAAAATTGGATGTTATGATTACGTAAAATAAAATATTCGGTTTAAATACGGCCCACTTAACATCGTGACACTGCTACAAAAGAAAATATCTTTCAATATTCTTGCTGTAGAGACTCCTGACCATGAACATATGCAATAGGCAGTCTTCGTGGCAGCGCAATTAATTATGATGTTTTGTAACTCTAAATATTTCAAATCAAAACTTCAAAATTTTCAAGAACTCCAAATATCACTGGCCATAGGAGCGTTTTTGAACGTAAACTAAACGAGGTCGTTCTCGAGAATCATAACATTCTCTCCATCTTTCTTGGTGCGACATCACTTGAAACAGGAGCGTGTGCTGACGAATTCCGTATGTTGCGTCACAG
Source organism: Orchestia grillus (assembly GCA_014899125.1). NCBI lineage: Eukaryota > Metazoa > Arthropoda > Malacostraca > Amphipoda > Talitridae > Orchestia > Orchestia grillus. The sequence goes on from VOMN01094833.1 coordinate 24,137, forward strand.
GACGGCGCTGCACTACGCAGTGTTGTCGGGCTCGCTGGACATCATGGCCGTGCTGCTGGACAGCGGCGCTCTGGTGCGCTTTGAACCTGAGTACAACAAGCCTACGCCGCTGCACCTAGCCGTCCGTAGAGGCGACGTCAAAGTTATCAACCTGCTCCTTGACCATGGTGGGTAGATATAATCATCTCATGTGACTGTTTATGACGCTTGTAGGTTTTTTTCCTTAAAGACAATCAAAATAACCCGAGAATGACGTATGAATATAGGAGTATAGGAGAGAGTTGAAATTTTCCTTACGAAGTTGATGTTTCGTTTTGCAAACGTAAACGCGATACAGCTCGTAGTTAATATGATAGCAGTAGCAAGAGAGCATAGCCTTTCTTCAATCTGAGTTTACAATCCATGTATTGTTCAGAACAAATAAATATCTAGTTCGTGACGGGCGCACTAAAAAATCTCTATAACCGTGTCATATTCTTGAACAGTTGTTAATAGTTCTTACGTTCATAGGAAGCAGCTGAAGTCCATGAACTCGATCTTTTATTATAACTGCCAAATCCTATGCACAACTTCTTTGAGTGCGCCTACGAATGAGATCTATCATTTTTTCGATTAGCTTAGTTATTTCAGCTGACTGGAATTACATATTTATTCACCTTATTGGCTTTATTCACCCTATTTATTCACCCTATTAAATATTGGCTTTAAATTTGCAATTATTTTGATGATTTGTTCCCTGTTTGTTCAATTCAAGATTAAAAAATTATACTATCCTTTAATTTGAATGAGTTATGTAAGTATGAGACATGACATGCTTCTTAATTCCTGGAGTGTAATTTCAAATCATGGCTCCGAAAGATTTCTGAGCCCAAAAAGTATTTCTATTCCATTTTGCTCTGTGATTTCTCCCTTTTGCTTAACTCACCAAGTTATTTCTTGTTTAATTGCCGGCACCAGGAGCTGATATCAACAGCAGCACATCGCTGGTGGGTTCAGTGCTGCACATGGCGTGTAGTGAGAAGGTGCACAACCGTCTCGAGGTAATGGAGCTTCTGCTCTCTAGAGGTGCTGACCCTAACATCGTGGTGCCCGGACTGGACGGCAGCCCCATCCTTCCCCCTCTGGGGGACTACCTGGCAGCTAGTGACGAACATGACCTCAATGTCATCAATCTACTCTTGAAATACGGGGCTGAGGTCAGCACTGTGGTCTCTTAGCACTATATTTCATTGCATTTAGGACTCTTCCCTAAATGGTAATATTAACGTGAAATATAAAACATGAAATATAAAACAGAAAAGAAAATGTGAACGTTAGTTTACATTCTTACATTTTTTAATAATACTATCTGATTCTGATATGTACTACAAGTCAGTACTTTGCACCATACTTACAAAGGACATTGATTTTAAAATTACTTCGAGATCCATTTTATGCTTCTATATTTCAATCAATAACGTATACTGCTATCCTTCAACAACTTACTCGTTCAGTCTTATACATTTCAACTAACCGGATGCACCGGATGAACATCACTGCATCGATTTTGCTTATTTCGTGTCATCCGATCTCGTTTCGTCCAGTGCCCTAAAATCTAAACCATTTCAGGTGATCATAAAGAGTCCTCAAGCGAGTCCCTTGGGTTTGTTGGGGTGTCTGTCATCCCTGCGGGAACACCCATTGGTTCTAGAGGAGCTGCTGGAGGGGGCGCAAGAGTTCGACCTGAACATGATCCGACACACGTCTCTGCTGGGCTCCGAGCAGCGCAGGCTGTGCCTCGAGGTCGCTGGGTCGCCACTCTCCCTCAGGCACATCAGCAGGATCTGCATAAGACACGTCAGTGCCTAGGCGACGTACCTCAGTCAATGCCGTACCCAGTAGTACATACACTTAAAGTTTTAACACCACTTTTCTGTTAAGTGCATTTCATGCAGCAGTAAATTAATTATCCGTTGCACATTTATTTGTATCCTGTCTGCCTAAATTTCGGAATTAAAATAAAATTTGTACTAGTTTGGGCTTGTTTTCAAGATGTTCAAGATGGCAGCAAAAAAAAAGTCATGAAGCGGTAACTAATTTCTCTCTCATCCTCTTACAATCGTCCTCAAAAAATGGCATGACCTCGAAATATTGAGGTTATAAAAATTTTCAAAAGGTGAAGAAAAATAATTTAAGAGCTTATTTTTAAGAATGATGTTTTGGACATATAGTTAATGAAGTTTTATGTAAGGAAAAATTAAACTAAATTGTTTCATTTCCACAGTAAACAAGACACCCTTCTATTCAATTTCCTTTTTTGTCATTTCTTTTGGTATAAATGTTATGAAGCTACTCATCCAATAATATTAAAAATTAAATTAAATTTGCCCTCAGGATTCTGCAACAGCACGTCCTGAATCAGTGCTGAAGATGAAGCTGCCTTCGATCATCAGCAAATATTTACTCTACGAGATTAGTTAACAGTCGCGTGCACCCTGCGACTCTGCATTTCTTTTACGGAGCACCAAATATTCGGAGTTTTCGTTACCTACGAGAAAATTCCAGGTCAAATTTGCTCGAGCAAGCTTGTCCGTTTTGTAATTTGACGCAGATTTATAAATCGTGTGTACTTGGAAATGCTTCATGATTTTATCATCAATTCTTTGTTCTACTTTCTGAATTTTATTGGTGTTTGCCGATCACTATCATTAGCATAGGTTAGACTAGGTGTTTTAAAAACGACTTCAAGCTCAAAAAAAATAATAAAATTTCTCTTCACAGTGACTGATGGTTAATTATTTATCTGTACGCTGAAAGAATGTGGAATCAATTTCAGCGAATGATTAACGTCTAATCTTCCGGAGTTCAAAGCAGTTTTCACTTTGCTGATTAATTGACATTTTGAAAAGCTTGATTTGACTTTTATATTTTACCGAACTATGTTACTTTCCTCGGATTGCAAATAGATAGCAGAACTGACAGGCTTTACCCCTCGTAGCGCCGGCAATGCGGGGCACAAATTCTCGAGAAACTTCTGCACCGGCTGATAATGCAGGTCTGTTGCAATCTTGAGAAACCTCTGAACCGGCTGATAATGCAGGTCTGTTGGAATCTTGAGAAACCTATGCGCCGGC
>VOMN01094839.1:0-11663 GCA_014899125.1 Orchestia grillus
TCTCGGTATACAAGTTGCTAATGAGGACGTTACGACTGTACCACCTGTCAACCGCAAGTAAAAAAGGAACGCAGACCTCGGCCCGATTTACAAAAAGGATATTGACCTCCATTAGTGCGGCGCCAATTTACCTCGGCCTGATATCGGAAATGGTATGGCCTATATCATTATCTACAAAGAGTAGGCGTCTCAATTAGACGATAATTTTGCACACCGTGACGATTACGTCNGTCGACCCAGTGGGTGTTCTTGTTCAAGCTCTCGAGATACAGAAATTTCAGAACATTTAAAGGTAAAAATACCTTTGTACACAATCTAGGGGTAGTATTCAAGGATGTAATGGATCGACTACTACTTCGATATATGCCGAACGCTAAGTTTTTACAAAGAAGATGTTGACCTCCATTAGTGCGACCCCGTCGCGATGGCGTCATCCAATATGGCGTCCGCTAAAGGCGGACATGGAAATAGTAAATTGAATGACAAGATGCCTGTGCGTTTCTAATCGAAATTATATAGTAAAATAAGCTAGCACTGAACCTAAACGCGCGTTACACAGTTTCAACGCTATCAATTCGCAGATAACATACCTTAAACATTGAGAGAGCCTAGCTTCCACCAGAGAACACGAATCGTCCTGCACTCTTTACGCTAACACTTTCCTTACTGAAGGCTCTGGGCGCTTGCAGGCCCACATGACGGAGCCCGGACGCCAGTGCGCGTAGAAAACTAGTGCCTATTTTCAAGTTATTTCAAGTGCATATTGAGTTTTCTTCGTGACTATCAAGAAGAACGTGACATTACTATTAAACGGGGATGCTAAAGGCGGGGGAATAGAATGGCCTGAACTGAATGCGGGCATGAGGGAAAAAACGCATTCGAGGTCACGTCTCGAGAGACTTCTTCTCGAAAGTTCCCTCAGTGACGCACATTTTAAAGGAACTCTCGAGGGGGGGTCGCAGGGCTTAACATCACTCATCAACGCAAGGGTCAGTTACTTTAGGGCCACCCTGTACATAGAATGTTCGGGAGAAAGTGCTTTTGTACAAAATGTCACACCTACCAGAAAGTGGCCAACTAAACACTTTTGCCGCTCTGAAACTGCCAAAAAAATTATATCTGAGGTATAAGCTATTTAACGTATGAAAAAAGAAAATCAATAAACAAAACTGCCCACGAAGTAATTTATTTCTAAATACATTTAACAACAATTGTTCAAAGTTTCTACCTTTTACATCGATGCGCTAGTGATACCTTCCAATTAAGTACTGCAGAAAATTTGCACATGGCCTTGCGTTTCAGAAATGCCGCCTGAAGCCNAGCCTATCTGCCTGTTTGACGTTACCACTAGCAACACCATATGCAAGGCCCATGTGTGCCGTTTCTGCGCTTCTTGAACAGTTCGTATACAGCCAGTGCCATGTCAAAATAGAGAATGAACAGGCACGAACAGGTAAGTAAAAAGTTACATTGCTGTGAGATCTGGAACAATCTAGAACTGACCGGTCGAAACGTTTTCAGCAAAAACTTCAAAGCCAAACTTTTTTCCTACAGCTTCATAGAAGCAAAGTGTTTAGTTTGCAATTTTCCGGTAGATGTAAGGTTTGCATCTAGTTTTCCCTGAAACCCTGTATAAATGTTCATTTACGAGTGTTTTGACTTGTACTGCAGTAACTTTCAATTTTATTGATTACTATTTACTCGTTCATTGCATACCAGCTGCTGCACTGATATACGGTATAGACATGCAAGGAAAATATCAGATTTTCGATACAGAAATCATCCGCCCATACAGCGCTAAGGCGGTTCCTGCAAACGACCGTTTCTTAGTCGCATCCCGTATAGAGCAATATCAACTCTCATGGAACAGGCATCAAATTAAACGGAAACTATATGAATCATTATAAGAAAATAGACAAGGCACGGTGTTATTAGGAGCCAATAAGAAGATCGAGAGGTTGTACGCTGGAACCGATCTAGCGCTCTTGAGAAGAACGACTGTGTTCTATTTCATACGGTAAAACGCGCCTATTCATCCATCGTCTACCACGTTTCGTGCTAAAGTGTAGCAATTTTTCTGTTTTCCAATCATTATTTTGAAAAAGTTAAGCCCAACTTCCAAGTACTTTGGATTTTTTTTTCAAAAACATCAAAGAACATTCAGAATTTTTGTATATATTTCGCTGATTGGAAACTTTGAAATAAAGGTGCAGCCTTGCTGAGCATCAAACATACCGTACTCAAACATGAGAGCTGCTGGAAAAATTATTAATAGAAATAAACAATGAAGAATCATCCATTTTTCCCATTTTTTCCTGTTTGAATTGTTCAGGCGTTGACAAAACGAACGGTCGCTTGGAATTTGGAATGAGGCAGCCAGATTCGAGTCTCCCGCCTCAGAGAGGAACTCCCAGTGTCATTAATTAGCATTGTGATTCGATACAATGAGTTTTCCCACGTAAGGACTTCGACACTCGTTCAATACTGATACATTCTTTTTAACTCGCTTCAAAGGAAAGTTTTTTCTGTCTTTCGATCAACGAAAAGCCGGCGCCTTGCCTCAAGTTTAAACTATTCTACAACTAAACCTATGTTACAATTGCACTATTTTAAAATCCCTTCTTTGTGAATCGGTTTTTAATTTACTTTCTTCTTCAAAACCGCTTCAAAAGAGAGTTTTTCTTGGTTTTGTGAGAGGGAAGACCTCCGCCTCGTCCTAACCTAGCGCATTGCAGTCAAATTTTACCCTGGCTCGACACCATAACTTCATGTTTCTTCNTTGTCGGCATGTAATTTTACCTGCGTGGAGAATCGTAGTCAACGTGCTTAACTATTCTACAGCTAAACCTAAGCTACAATTCCACAATTTTAAAATCGCATTTTTGTGAATCGGTTTTTAATTCACTCTCTACTTCGAAATCGCTTCTATGTGAATCGGTTTTTAATTCACTCTCTATTTAGAAATCGCTTTAATCTGAATCGGTTTTTAATGCACTCTCTACTTCGAAATCGCTTCAGAAGAGAGTTTTTCTTGCTTCCGTGAGAGGAAAAACCGGCGCCTCGTCCTAACCTAGCGCATTGCAGTCAAATTTTACCCTGGCTTGTTCCTGGGTTGGCGACACCATTAATTTCATGTTTCTTCGCAGCACAACACAATAAAAAATAATAATTTTGGTTCCAGAACTTTGCTTTAGTGGCTACGTCGATACATTCTTCATCAATTTGTCCTCCGTCAAAATCATACCTGTAGGAATTATAAAACAAAAATAGGCATCGCAGGAGCAATGGACATTTTCTAGCGTGTTGCACAGAGAGGAATTATGCATGAACACTTTTGAATGCCAGGGACAGAATCACATGACGTGAATCCCATGACGTGAATCCCATGATGTGAATCACATGATGTGAATCCCATGATGTGAATCCCATGATGTGAATCACATGANTACCCTGGCTCGACACCATAACTTCATGTTTCTTCGCAGCACAACAATATAAAAAATAACAATTTTGGTACCAGAACTCAGCTTTTGTGCTTACGGCGATACATTTTTCATCAATTTGCCCTCCGCCAATATCACAGCTGTGGTAATTATAAAACAAAAATAGGCCTCGCCGGAGCAATGGATTTTCTAGCGTGTAGCATCGAGAGGAATTATGCATGAACATTTTTGAATGCCAGGGACACAATCACATGATGTGGCTTTATTGCATGCATTCAAGTGTCTTCACCTTTTTCATCCATGGAGTTTAGGTAATTTCTTATGGAACGATTCACAAAAATGAACACAACCTCACCGAATACAAGGAATAAAAGAGGTTGTTGTGTAAATAAAGCAACGGCAGTTTGGTCAGTATTGAGGTTTGGCCCATATTTTACTATATGTAATGGTTCTAAAATCCTAATATCTGACAGACAGGTTTACGAAACTATNTTTGAATCTTTACGTATAGCAAACGTAGGCCAAATCTCAACACTGACCCAACTGCTGTCGCCTTATTTGCGCAATAACCTCTTTTATCCTTTGTATTAGGTTAGGTTAATTGTTTCTATTTTATGTCAACCGTTCTAATGGAAAGTTTGAATTAGGTGACTTGATTTACTAGTATACATAATATCTAACAGAAATAACAAAGTACGCTCTCGAGAATTTAAATCTTGTTCGAATGACTTTATGCAATTTCCAGACCCCTTTATACCGTTAAGTCACTGTCGACAAGTTACACATATTTAGAGCTAAGAAGTCAAATTCCNTATATAATATCTAATAGAAAGAACAAAGTAAGCTCTCGAGAATTTAAATCCTGTTCGAATGGCTTTATGCACTTTCCAGACCCCTTTATTCCGTTAAGTCACTGTCGACAGATTACACATATTTAGAGATAAGAAGTCAAATTTCCCCAAGAGCACAAATATGGCACTTATATATTTATATGGGAAACTGTTTTTTTCCCTGTTTTGCTCTTTTATTCTTCACAAATTATATCCGATAAGTGTTTCAGCGTGAATTGAAAATATGATTTACAAACCCTTTTACTCACGATGCTTGCTACTATGTTACTGAATTCTTCAAGTGACACAAACGAACAAACCACGATTTCATAGACATGGTATGATAGCTAACGATTACCGGTCGAGAGATCTCGAAGTTTTATGGTAAAAAAATTACTGAACTAATTAAAGTTCTACTGAGACACTTCAGTCTTAGCCCAATTTTTGCTTGGTATTTCAATACNATAGCTAAATATTACCAGTCGAGAGATCTCGAAGTTTTATGGTCAATGCTGAACTAATTTAAGTTCTCCTGGGACACTTCAGTCTTAGCCCAATTTTAGCTTAGTATTTCAATACATTCAACTTTTTTTGCAATAGATACATTGTGTCGCTCATGGAACACCAGGCAGAGAAATATTGCGCGTCTGGTGCCTCGCTAACTGGTACAAAAATTGCATAAAAGTTGTTCGTTCCACTTTGGGATAATTTGAGTAATATCCGAAGCACGTTGTGGAATTTCGAAGAGAGTTGCAAACCTATTTGTGAGGTCAGGAATCAAAATAAATCAAAATCAAAACTAGTTATGAGTGAGTGCAGGAATAAAAAAGGAATCAAGATCTAAATCATTTCTGAGTTCAGGAGTCAAAAAGTTCGAAACTTCAAGGTACGAATGACTACTACAGACGGTATACAGGCTCCTAAGGCGATTTTCCAGGCGCTCTGCGTGCATGAAAGAATAAATTTTTAGAGAACCATGTTCTCAACCTTGGTAATTTACTGCAAAAAGCGTGAAGGCTGATGGAATGCTTTTCAATAGCACCTTCCGCGAGGCCGCTCATAACCGCTCCGGGGCGCTGCTAATCTGTGATGTTAACAAGTCGTATCTTGTTAGCAAGTCTGTGATGTTAACAAGTCGTATCCCATGTAGCTCGGAAGATGGAAAATAAGTAGTGCGAGAGCTTTGGAATCCATCTTTGGCATTAGTTCGAGTACNATCCGTGATGTTAACAAGTCGTATCCCATGTAGCTTGGAAGATGGAAAATAAGCAGTATGAATGCTTTGGAATCTTTCTTTGGCTTTAGTTCGGGTACCGCGTCCCAGGCCACGTGATGTGCCGCCTTTTTACGCATTTCGTGTTTATCCATCCTCTCCCAAATAAAAATTTCTCTCCTGGGTATCAAACCTGAAACCTCCAGACAAGGAGACTAGCGTTCCAGTAAAATATTTTTTTTTTATTAGAAATATCGGAAAGTGATCGGATATAACAGAAATTAGTATCCCTGCTAAATGTCATATCAAGATACCATGTAAACAAACAAACATACATTTCAGACTTCTGGTAGCATTTAGATTTTCTGTTTCTGTAGCACTTCTTACCGTCAGTATCATAACTGGAGGCTTAAAAATGTTAGTGGCCTTGATCACTCTACTGGGTAATCTTAATCGTATAGAGATAAGAAATTGAGGACGAGAAAACATGAAAGAAAAATAGATTACGTATTATCTTCATACACATAAATTAAATGAAACGGAATTCAATCATTTTCAAACTTTAAGGAGATGTCAATCTGGATTATCAAATCAACATTATTCCACAGTCCCATGNGAGGTGATAAATTGAAGACGAGAAAACATGAACAAAAATTGGATTACGTATTTTCGTTATACACATACATTAAGGACAGTCGAATTCAATCATTTTCAAACTTTGAGGAGATGTCAATCTGGATTATTAAATCAACATTATTCCACAGTCCCATGAAGCATTCACTGCAAGACTCGTATATCCAAGCTAGGAAGTCAGAATACCGTATTCCGAGTATGTATAAGGTGACGTCATTCGACGCTCACAAAGATCCAGGGATTCCACAGATGCCAGAAAAGATTCTGCAGAAATACCTTGTGCTACATTAACTGTTTGCATCTGCTCCTGCATCTGACACCCATACAACAACACACCAGAGGCTCAACGCAAGGATTTTTTTTTGAGTCGAGTTTTGAGGAGCTTTGAAGACTTGTTCATGTAGCTCCTTGTCAGAATCTTTTTTTCCTTTTTTTCTCAACTTTTCCGTAGTACCCTGTGAGAATTCAGCACATTCAGCAAACTGGATCTTGCAGCAAAAACTGGTGCACGTCACCGCCTGGTGCACGTCACCGCCTGGTGCACGTCTTTAGAAGAAATAGCCACTGGCTAACACGGGACAGAGCGGTGTAACCACGACATTCTTCTTCTTCTTTCCAGAACCAAAATCGGATGGCAAATTGGAGTTCAACTGCGTGCACATGGCAAGATACGATTGCGTATCCTCCTCTTATCTTATGTGTTCACATAAGCTGAAGTGCACCTAATATTTACCGTAAACCGAGCACAAGCTATACCCGGCTGAACCGACCGGCCACCCGCCGGCCGGCCCCCGTCCATGCACTAACGACTCCAACGCAAGGATTTATTCGATACATCCCCACTTTTCCTGGGATTAAAATGTTGTCCGCAGAAGCGGGCTGCCTTTTGTGACGAACTAAACCGTCTTTTCGTAAAACGCTAGTTGGAGTGGAGGGTTTTTTGCAGCTTGCAGAGCCGCCTCCGGAAAGAATTGCGCTAAAATATTGTTTGAGTTTTGTTGCGGAAGTTTAGTTGGCGGGAATGATTTCTGTGCTTCGTCTCCTAGTCTTGAAGGAACCGATTTTTGAATGAATGAAATACTGCGGAAGCAGTTGTCCANCTTCCAGCACCGCCTCCGGAAAGAATTGCGCTAAAATATTATTTGAGTTTTGTTGCGGGAGTTTTGTTGGTGATAATGCTGCATCTCCTAGTCTTGAAAGAACCGATTTTTGAATGAATGAAATACTGCGGAAGTAGTTGTCCACTTTATATGAGTATTCATCCGAGCGTAACACTCAACAAACATGGCTCTTGACTAAACTATATTCTTTCTAAAATGAATAATTCTTGAGAGTGATCCTCAAACGGTTAGGAGCATAGACGGATTTAGTGGCAAATTTCTGACTGTCAATGCAGTCATTTCTAAATGCATCTAAATGAGTGGTNGTCATTTCTAAATGTATCTAAATGAGTGGTCCTCACTTGTGCCTGCCTCGACTGTACGGGCTACAGGTTATACGTTTTCTTTTCATATACGTTTTCTTTTCACCTTCAGGCCGAACGTTTTGTGTTACCTATGTAAATGCAGAGGAGTCGAAAAAAATGCACTAACCGTGGATCATTCAAAAATTTCGGAATGAAAGGCCCGCGCATTAGGGGTAAATTGATAGCGAGTGTATGTCTATTTCTTTTGAAATAATTGAATTATGAACATTGGGAACATGTATTGGATCCCCGGGTTGGTTTAAACTTTCACGAAATTTAAAACTTCGGCCATTTTAAAAATAACATTAACATAGTAAACAATTTTTTTTCCTGGAAATGCTTTCATATTTTTAATTGATATGCCCCATGCACTATTGCATGCTAATTTAACTTTGAGGCTTGCATTAAAAAGAAAATATTTTTAATTTTAACGTAATCAAGTGTTGCAGGTTCAATGTATTTTCATTTACAATTGAGCAATTCTTTTTTTACTTTGTACATGAACTTATTGAAAACTCCGACAACTTTTTTATCATTTTTAATACTTTAGAGCTCCGTTTAACCTATATCAGGAGTGTTCTCGTTTGAGAACAACTGAAAACTCTTCTGAAATAGAATTANTAAAGCGATTCAAATCAAAATGCATCATTTATGACACCGTAGTTACTAACTAGTCCTATCTACAACGTGAAAAGTGAATCAAAACATGTATGTTCGTAAAAGAATATTCCACAGCAATCACAAAATGAAAATTCACTCCAAAAAAATAGGATAAGCCCTGAGTAGCCTCCTGAAGTGTTTTGTGATCCTTATTTCTGTCAGTGTTATTCCAACGGAGTCTCCAAACTAACCATTCTTGTTATCTTCACGCAAGTCAATAGAACTTGAATCGCCAGGCCCATCTCCACCAAACCCCGCACTATGTCCATAAAATAAAAAGGTCAGTTAGAGTTATTTCCACGGAGTCTCCAAACTAACCATTCTTGAAATAATCACGTAAGACAAGAGAGCTTGAATCTCCAGATCCCCCTTCACCAAACTCCACCCCACACTCCACACTCTATCCATAAAAAAATACAGCCAAGGTTTTTTCGTTTGGCACCTCGGCGTGAGAGTGGCGAGGCCAGCCGGCCGTGCTCTGCCCNCTCCTGTAGTGTTTTGTGATCCTTATTTCCGTCAGTGTTATTCCTACGTAGTCTCCAAACTAACCATTCTTGTCATCTTCACGTGAGTCAACCGAACTTGAATCGCCAGGCCCCTCTCCACCAAACCCCACTCCACACCCCGCACTCTATCCATAAAATACAGCCAAAGTTTTTTCGTCCGGCACCTCGGCGTGAGAGTGGCGAGGCCAGCCGTGCTCTGCCCTGGCATCTCGTAAGACGCGTCTTCTGGGGCCGGATCCCGCTGGATGGACGGTCCTAATAGAATACCGACGGGTCGTGCAAGACTGATTACCCCTAAAATCCGTACCAGCCGCTCCGGGAAACTAAATGCGCCACTATATTTCCCGGAAAACACAGAGATTGCGGGCTTTAGCCCCCAGACTCCCCGAAAGAATTTTCAGAAAGAAACTGAAATATTTACAGGGAAAGATTTCGGGTCCTACTCAGACCTGGAATTCAGTTGAAGTATTTTGAAGGCCCCACAAAAACAGGAAAGAGAAACAAAAAAGGGGTTGTTGGTTCATTTCTATGGAATCAATTTTTTCCAGCAGAACTTAACCGATCCGAGCACAAAATTTATTCCTCCGTAAATCATGTGAATATTTCAGAAATCAGTCATTAAAAGTGCAATATTTGAAGGCGAAATTATGTTCTGTTGCTGAAATAAATGCTATTCCGGAAATTGTGCAGGTGAAGTCGTGAGGTGCCAAGAATTGAACTTAACACTTTGATCATGGTTTTCCACACAGGTAAAATTACATACCGACAAATATTTCTATAATGAATCTAAAAATGAAAGATTTTGGTCTCACAAATTTGGTTACTCTATTGATTTTCTTTCGAATCAGAACAAGCTTATGCGATTGATGAGCACAAATTGACGAAAACTCAAAAATTTGTATTTATACATGATAGTGCTAACTCCGGAGGCAAAGTGTTAAGAAAGAAATTTACCTTATATCGCTTCAAATTTTCCAGCATAAGTTGTTTCAGCACAAAAATGCAGAAGCCAATCGTAATCAATGAACATTTATTGCCCTTTCCGTCTGTCATCGTCGTTCTTATTCGTTATTACCACCATCGAATGTGCACAAAAATGTACGCTTTGTAGTAATGGGTCAACTCTGTAAAGAAGTGCTTGATTTGTGCAATAACTTCATGTTGCGTTGACAGTAATGTTCACATTCTACACATTTGCATGCATGTTCAATTCAGTCTTGAACGAAGCAAAAAGGAATGTGAGATTAAACTGGATTATTTTCTCATGGTCTACGGGAGTGGCAGCGATCCTGCTAGAGGTTTGGAATTATTTTCTTTTTCTTTGGATATATTAGTTTAAGAAATAAAAATGAATCATTAATGGCACGAATGTGACTTTAGAAGAGATCCAACGGGTTACAGACGGTTTCTGTACACCGTTTTAGTGTCAAATTGAAATAAATCAATTTCAAATTAAAACATCAATTTCATATGAAAGTAAATCTATTTCAAATGAAAATATACCAATTTAAAATGAATAATATGAATTTTAAATTTTTTAAAATCAGTTTTAAATTAAAATAAGCAATTTCTAATTTAAATAAGTCAAATTCGAATCCTAATAAATGAATTTGTTTAACGTTTCAACTTTAAAACTAATTGGGGTGAGATCTTAGAACGGGTAATTAAAAATGATTTTAAATAGACTTTAGTTTGATTATTCGCCGTAAATTTTAAACAACTTTAAGTGAATGAGATTAAAAATGTCATTCTACACATGAGAATTTTGCAGGAGCAGATCAGTTACGGATTTTAAACATGTTATTTTTAGGATTCATTTATTTACATATAACTACATGCATGGCANATATGTTTTTTATTGTAAAACATTCTTTGACGCGTACCTTATAACACAATAAAATTTGAAAACTACTTTCAGAGATTTCCAGTATTTTCAGAGGTGTTCAGTACTTTCAGAGGTGTCCAGTACTATCAGAGGTATTCAGTACTGTTAGAGGTGTTCAGAACTTTCAGAGGTATTCAGTACTTTTAGAGGTGTTCAGTATTTTCAGAGGTATTCAGTATTTTCAAAGGTGTTCAGTACTTTTAGAGGTGTTCAGTACTTTCAGGGGTGTACAGTACTTTTAGAGGTGTTCAGTACTTTCAGAGGTGTTCAGTACATTCATGGGTGTTCAGTACTTTTAGAAGTGTTCATCTTGCTGGGTTGGCCAAGCAGTGAAAGCAATTTAAAGTTTTGGTAACACATACATGACTGTATCCAGGATACACCGGGAATTAAATGTTTCATTAAAAATGTTTTGAAAGTATAATAAGATTTCTTCAGTTGAGACAAATACTTCAGATGAAATAATTGTGCTATTTGTCTTTCAAGGTAAATAGAAGATATAAAATGATTATCTTTTATTGTATTGGTTGTATATATCGTTCTCGGTATAAATTTATATTACTGCTAAATAGTCCCGGTACGTGGCACCTTGCAAAAATATCGGCCCTGCATATCAGATAGTACGAGAAGGTCTGCATGATCTAGGCGATCATTGCCAGCACAATTACGATCATTTTTTTAATGCGTACATACTTCTTCTTAAACATCAAGTGCAAAATTTCAAGAATCAAAAAGATACAAATAGAGCGGTGGAAAATTTTTATGGGAAACGACAGTGAAGGGAGAAATGTGCTGGCAAAAAATGTGCTGGCACTTGGTGCGTTTGCCAACACATTTCTCCCTTCACTGTCGTTTCCTATAAAAAATTTCCATCGCCCTATTTGTTCCTTTATGATTCTTGAATTTATTGTACTAGATGTTTCAAAAGAAGAATGCACGCATTAAAAACTTTTTCGTAAACAACGGAGGTTACTTGACTCTTGAAGAAACACCAAGAGTCAAAGCCATGATTTACCCTCTCAGGTTCT
>VOMN01094848.1:0-22894 GCA_014899125.1 Orchestia grillus
GGGAAATACGATAATGAATCTTGAAAATCTGCCAGCATTAAGACCACAAAGCGACACAACGTTTCAGGGCGGCAGGCAAAGAAGACGCAGGAGCTCATGGCCCAAGCAGGCGTCGCTGCCAGAGCACCAGGCGGCCGCGGGGTCCCTGTGGCAGAGCGCACCCTGCAAAAATCAGAGCGAAGAGTAACAAGAAAAATTCGACTGGACCGTTTTCATGAGCTGGAGCCATAATGCACTGCCGGAGCTCCCTCTCATTAGAGCTTTGATAAATGAAAACCTAGCTGTGCCCACCAGACGGGCTGCGGCGAGCATCTGAGCGCGTATCAGAGCTGGCCCATAAATGGCAGGCGCGTCGCAATGAAACGAAACTGCAACGTTCAGCTTACAGAGTAACTAAATTGAAAATTCCTCTACGAATGAATACGAGTTTTGACGCAAATGAAATGAAAATAAAACCGTACTCCTGATGAAATTTTACGGAGTTTGAAAGTTCAAAAGTGACATGCATTTTTTCCATTCAGAAAAAGAAAATATCACAACCATGAGAAATCATGCAGCAAGATTTCCACGATATATTACCATCAAAGTTCATAGCTTTCAGGAAATTTCCGCAAAATGAACTGGGATAGACAGAAATAAGTTCATTCGATGATACCTGTACGTGGTTAGAGCACCTATTTGTACAAAGAATTTAATGAAGAGCGACTAAACTTGAACAGGGAAATAATTCGGAGCTCAAGAAAATTTCTTGCCTCATGCGTTGGGAAAGAAAAAGAGCTGAACGTAGAATTTAATATGAAGTATCGTTGTTGAAAATCGAAGGAGTGGAGCTATGGTGCACGCGTTATTACTGTCAACTTAAGACGTGTTATTCATATCACTGCAAATGAAAAATATATAAATATAAAATAGATTCTGCTAAGCCAATTTCGGAAATATATCACACTTGAACACGTTTCTACACAGTAAGATAGTCGAACCCAGTTGCTTTTGTTCTTCCAATATCAACTCGCCATGAAAACTTCAAGATAACCATAATATATTTCAGAAGTACATATTTCTGCGATTATGACACAAGGCTGCTGAGTAAGTGTTCGTATTAAGTCAGAAGAGTGGACGTAATAGAATATTAGTCTAGTCGCTGATATATCGAATGCAAGAAGAAAATCCAGCAAATGTACATGTTACCAAACATACTGCAGATGTAAAGAAGGTTACCACTGATACCTACAGTGGAACAATACGCAAGCAAGCTTCTATTTCCTCTCGCATCCAAGAGTGAGCTCGACCAAGCTTTACATCAGCTAGGAGAATTTCTTTACGAGAACAACTCTGGCAGGGGCCGGCACGTGGCCCAGCTCTCAGCAGAAAGACAAGGGAGGAGAGCTCAGGATCTCTTTTTTCCCCCCGCGGGCCAATAAATTTGATGCTTCATTAACTTTCGCTCCAGTAGATTGTGAAATAAATAAAGCCAAAAGATCATGTCTCACACAGTAAAATTAGTTTAGAGACAAGTTTACGTATCTTGTTTTGCAGTCTAGCAGCTCGCTCGTGCACGGACACAGGGCCAGCCCGAGTTCATCGAGGTCAGCGAAAACGTCCATGCAAAACTTCGGATCAACATTCTTACGTACATGGCTGTATAAATTGATCATCCTATTTTTCTCACAAAAATAAACGAAGATTTCGTTCGAATAGTACAGTAAAATTTCATTTCTCGGGATCTCCCATCCAACGTCCGTTGAAATCATTAACATCGGACGCATATTAAAAAAACGACGTGAGTGTGAATTATGAAGAAACCCAAACGAAGACGACGTTCATGCGAGAAGATGCCTGTACAGAATATGTACGGTACGTCTGGCTCTATACGAGGGACACCCAGGCAGGGAGTAGGGGAAGATCAGCTTCACCAACTACCTTACTCACAAACTCCTACAAAAGCAGCGCTGCCTTCGTATTGGTTTCTGCACATGCCACTTAGGAGAGCTAATTTCCCACGATAAACTGACGAAGACAGGTACTATAGCTACATAAATCACTGAATGAAGTGTAGCAATATCATATACCTCTTCTTACGAGTGTTAAAAATAATACTGAACAACGTATTTCAGTGCCCTTGCTCAGAATGAATTCCATTATCAAACATATCTTGAAATTATATGCGTCCTTCAACCATACTCAGCCTAGACTGTTGATAATAAAGGGCACGATCTACTAAATATTTAATCGAAAATACAGTCCGAAAAATGGACAAATAAGGGGCAAAAGCGAGAGATGTCTGCGTTTGAATCGTATTACATTTTTCCAACCCTGATTTAAATGCTAAAGACTATGCAAAAAGAGATGCGTCCAATTTTTTTTGGAAGCGACCAATTTACCCTCATCATGAGAGCAGCGGGCGGTGGCAGTAAAGAGGGAAATGAATGTTTCTTTCAGTTTTTGAAGAGACTAATTACGCGAGAAGAGTCCTGGGACATCCGTTATGGCGCGGACAGCTGAAGGAAGTTGGGAGGAGGCCGCACGGAAGTCGTCAGTCAAAGGCCCGCCTCTCGACCGGCCTCTCTTTCTCTGCATTAAAAACATACACACATGCGAAAAGATATAGGGGCCATTGTACAGCTTCCATGAGTTCGCATCGCCTCCAAATGCTCATGAACATCATTCAAGGATGAAAACTTGTCTCACAGAAGAAGTGATTCTTGCGTCAAAAGAGAGTAAAGTTTTTCGAAGAATATTAACAAGTATAGAAAATGCATCTCATAAGCACCAATGAAACCCGCAAATAACTTCTGGCTCTGATGGCACACGAGCAGGAGCTCCATGGCAAACCGGTACAATTCTCACAATAATTCGGTATGTAATCGATAACGATCCGGCGGCAGAGTACTATGCATAATTCATAGTGAAAATGATTAGATGGTATCAAAAACAGAGATCGGATGGATGAAATCGGGGTAGTCGATACGAAGGATTAAACTGCATTCAAGTCAGGGCAGAGATGACGTGCGGCAGCATTGAGGATCTCAGGAAATGTTAAACTAAAAAATAAAATTACGATTTTCCCAGACTGGAAAACGGTTACATGCTACCCATGCTGCGTCTGTTCTCCCCTTGCATACCACACATTAGGGACAGGGAAAGTTTCCATAAAGAATCTGTAAATAAGCTCCCACAGCAGCTAATTTTGCGGTGCGTAATTGAGCGACGCAACGCCCAAAATGCTGTGACGAGAAGAATTTTCCTCAGCAAAGCTTACTTTGGCGATTCGGAGCTGGGACCCCGGGTAGGCCCAATAAAACGAGGACTTGGGAATCCCCGAGGCGCCTTGGAAAACAAACAGTTCTCTTTAGCGAACCCCTTCAGCGGTTGAATATTAACTCTTTGAGCTCGAGCAGCCTGCAAACAGGCCGCTATGTTCAAAGGATTAAGTAACTAATGGCCCACATCAAATGAGAATATATATTAAATGATAATGATGTGCACGCACGAGTACAAGCAATACGTTCCAAAATTATATGCAAATCAGTCTTCGGGTAATAACTCAAAACCTCTTTCACAAAAACCTCTAAAACTGCATACTGAGTATGGAAACGCTGTTGTATGAGTATAGTGCTAAAATTTTAACACGATCTACACAGTGGTGAGCCAATCGCGGCCATTTTGGTGCATTGTAGCAGCAATCCCCGTATCACTTACTATCAAGATGAGCAGCAAACGAACTTTAACAGCAGATGAATACTCAAGAATCATCAAAAAGTTGTACAAGAAACAATCTAGGGAAATTGCTAAAATGATTGGCTTATATCATCGTACTGCGAAAAAAATTGCCCCATGCCCCCCGTAATGTGTATTGCTCCGCCAGACAAGGCAAAACTGTGAAAACCAAATCTATGTGAAAGTCGCATCGAACTCTGCATCTGATACAACGAGAAGTTTGTTGCAACCCTCTCCAAGACAGCAAGGAAGTGTTAAAGGTCTCTGGCACTAATTGGTGTGCCAAATACTTCAAGAAGACCTCAAGATGCCGTATTCTGAAGAGGCTCTCCGAATTAAAAAAAACACGTTTACGACCGCCTTTAAAAGCTATACACAAGGGAAAACGGTTTAAGCGGATCCAGAAGTACATGAAGCAGCTGTTTGAACATGTTTTGTTCACAGATGCATGCAAAGCTACTCTCGACGGACCTGATGGCTTGAGAAAAGATTGATTCTCCCAGGAGCCTGGATGCCCCCACCTGCGAAGGCATCTGCAAGGATCGAGGTGGTGGTGTGATGTTTTGGACTGGTATTGATGATGGCGAGAAAATTGGCCCTTTCGAAGTGGACTTCAGTGTAAAACCGACTGCTGATACTTAACTTCTTGAGGCAGAACTTCATTCCATGGCATAAGTCTACAACCTTCGCATTCCAGAAAACTTGGTTTACCCGCATGAAAACGTTCTACGCAGACGGGCTTGTAACCCATTATTTAAACAATGCTTTTATTAGACATGATAAAATTGTAGAGAAGACGCCTTGTTCTTCGGATTCAAATTCGATCGAGAAGCTCTGGAACGTCGGTTAGAGGAAGATTTATATTGCAGGAAGGCAATACAATTCTAAAGCTGACCTGTGGAAGCCATCAAAACTACTGCTGGAGCGTTTTTTTCGGATGATATCAAGAAATTTACTTCATCAATGGACCAAAGGCTTTTGCCATTGATTTCAAGGAATAAAGGTTACGTCAAGTACTAGCTGTGATATAGAGCTGAATCTTATTGTTTCAATTTGGAATATTTGTTTGTATTTAATAAACATAAAATTATTAATTTTTTACTTTCTTTTTTCCAATGGTACTCTCACAAGATGTTTTGGGATATTTTTGCAAAACAAGTGGTACAGCGATCACCTTAACTATACAACAAAATGGCCGTCGTTTGTTTACTATACCGCAGATCGTGTTAACAATTTAGCACTGCGTATGGAAATGTTTCCATACACAGTATGACATTTCAGAGGTCGCTGTATTTGAGTCATTGCTAAGAGAAAACTAATTCGTAATCAATTTTGGAACGTAGTGCAAAGATCATCAGGGGTTGCCGAGAAATCGCAGAGATCTCGATCCCAGAGAATTGTTACGTCACAAGAGTTAATATTCAACAATAATTTAGACACGTCTCTAGTAGGGTACAATAAACAACTTTCTTTATCCACGGTGATGGCGTCAGGAT
Organism: Orchestia grillus; assembly: GCA_014899125.1. NCBI lineage: Eukaryota > Metazoa > Arthropoda > Malacostraca > Amphipoda > Talitridae > Orchestia > Orchestia grillus. The sequence goes on from VOMN01094848.1 coordinate 5,214, forward strand.
TCAAACGGTGGATGATGACTGTTGTGAAATGATCTTCATGTAACAAAATAGCTGAAAAATTAGCCATTTTTACCGCCAATTCTTAGTTTGCATTCAAATTCAACTATCACTAAATATTTCGAAACAAATACTGTAATTCAGTAATATTTATCAGAGAGCTTAGTAAAAAATAATACAAACAAATTGATTCACAACAGAAAGTCAGAATTAACAGTACTATAACAAGGATTTAGCGACTGACAAATCGTGAGACAAGGATAATGTTTTACTGTAGTGATAGTAAACGGAAGCCTGAACATTATGAAACTTACTGATTTGGATATGGTTATCGCACAGGAAGCAATCGTTCGTTTTACAACTTACGCTGAATTTTGTACTGGTAAATAGAAGTCACAATTAGCAGAAAGCTTTACGCTACGAGCAGAATTGATGTCCGGCAATGGCAACCGCACCAATAACGCTGGTAAACACAATTTTCTGGTCTGGTGTCTCCGAACGAATTGTAGTTTACGTTGGTGCTCTAAATCGAAGTATGCCTTCAAGGAAATTACCTCTAAGGAACATGCCCTTTTTTCCCTGTCGTGTATTTTCCGCACCCCTATCGGGCCCCTAAGGTTATTTAATCGGAGAGAACTCAACTAACCGAAATCCCGAGGGCACACGTTACAGTGATTGCGAAAAAAATGTGATATGATAGAGTAAATCTGAGATAAAATTTGGATCAAGCACCTGAAAATTAGTCCACAAGAGTTATTACTTTCAGTGCCAGAAACTTTTTGTGTTTATTTGTTGACCAGTGTAATCAACACAGTGACGGAAGAGTTTCTGAGTACTGAGCAGAAGAATTCCAATGTCAGCTTAAATTACCCAGGTATTAAAACGAGTCACTCTTGTTTTATAGATGTTTGAGCGATAGTCAAACATGCACAATTTTTAATTAATAGCTCCGCATAATACTGGCCCAGAGAGAGCCGAGAGGGAGCAAGGGTCAGCAGATCACACGCTCCCCTCTCCAGTCCCCAGAACTATGGACGACTTTGGAGGTTGTGTGAAACGCTTCTGTTGCCACATCAGAGCAAACCTTGACATGCTAACCCTGCAGAGGTAACGAGGCCCCCACACAGTGAGAGACAGCCTCTCCGAATATCGTGTTTCTGAAATGCAAATCAGTGGGAGAGTTGAATATTATTACTACCGAACGTGTTAACAAATATGAACAACTTTCACGTACCATGAAAATCTTAAACATTTCTTGGATCCTTCGAGAAACAAGAACGATGTATTTCAAAAGGTGACAAAATTTAGAAAATGCAGTTTTGTACAATTTTAAATCGAGCACTTTGCAAAACAATAAAGCTTGGAACTAATATGAAGGGGAACTTTTGGATTCAAGAAAGCAGCTTTTCCTTAGGGCGCGTCGGTGCAGCTTTATTAAAAGCGCAAGGCTCGCTCTAATGAGAGCTTCAGCCTCATGTTTCAGAAAAACACCATCATTCACGAGGAATTTGCGTATCTTAACTTTGATACACAAGAAAAACTGGACAAGTTTTATTCACAAAGCTTTAACTCCTCATACGTTTAAGCTGTACTGAAGCTTAAAAGATGAAATGTACATGGTCTTCATCACAATGGCTTATCTGTACAGTAGTTATATTCTTGTCCAAAATTTATTCGCCTCCAGTTACAACTCCTCTGATTTCCGTTCCTGTCTTTCTATCTTACCATTCTCGCGAGACAGAGTGACTGAATTCGAGAGATTGGAATACATTTAGATATTAAAGCCAAGAAAAGTTCACCTTGAAGTGTACCATGTTTATTCCAACTAGCAACATAGTTTAGGAATTCCAGGCTAACAAAAATATTATGAAACGCCCATACAGGGAGCGGCAATATTAGGCGAGTAAAACTGAAGTGAAGAGTTGAACAAAAACGTTCATAAGGATATCGAAGTTAGCAATGAGAAAAATGAACCTAGTATCGTTAATCTGCGATCGTACAATTGCCGAGTATGAGCTGGACAAGATAAGGCCTGTGAGGTGCGAGCCAGAGAGGCAATACCCCAGCAAGTCCAGGCAATTAAGACCCCAGCCGCCGGGTAACACCCTGCCCCACAGGGGAAGGGGGGAGCTGGTCGTTAAAGGCCACAAAGGCCCTGCCGATGGATCTCCTTAACAAGTTCGAGGCCGCCTCGTCGACAAGATAACCCCAAAACGAAGGTCGCACGTCCGCCCATAAACACGAACTATAGAGCCCCAGAAAAAGGCCCAGAACGGGGGACGTCCAGATACCATACAGGCCGCTTATCGGCGCGGGTGTGAGGTCACGCAGGCGACCACACCGGCCTGATTGTGCAGAGCAGTCGTACGCCACTCACACAACGAACACCAAGAACTCGGGTTTCCTCTAAGTTGAGCCCTGAAACTCAAGTACTTTGCAGTTTGTGTACTACAAAAATCAAAACAAAAATCGAAATTTTCAAAAATCGATTGGCTAAATTATAATAAGATATAAAGCAGTATGTTCATACTCAACAAGATGCCCTACTCAGCTTTTATTGTTCAATGATTTTGGTACGCCTATATAGAATTACATACATTCGTTTATATTCGATACTAATTAAATTCTCACATATACCGAAATATTAGTTCAAATAACTAGTGAACACTAGAACTAAATCGCAGTACAGAAATAATGCGTGAAAACGAATTACATTATTGCGTCTTAAAACCTAGGTATGTACCGCAGTTTAGCGGCAGGAGCGACACGTTATGTCGACAGGGCCAATCTCTCCTGGGGTTCGAGCCTGCACAGCTCACCTCAAGTGTCTCTGCAAGCATCAAGGTCATGACACGGGCTGAAAACTTCCGTATCAAAGGTTCTAAATTTCCAAGGTTCCTCTCACCATTTTAATGTCACTCCCCTTCACTACAGTGTTGTCCTGCTCAGTGAGGTTACAACACGAATGAGCATTTGCTAGAAAAGTCCTAGGACGGAAAATCTCTAGCGCATCAGTAATAAAGTCTAAGAATTTATCCAATAATAACCAACTTCCCGGTACAGGAAGTAAACGCCACAGTCTATACATATTATTTTGAATTCCTCCAGATAATAAAAAGAAGAAGTTTAACCCGATCGAGTTGAGACAAGCTTTAATTAAGAGACTCGTTGAAAATCTCTGGGGGTGCAAGACGCGTAGCTATTCTGAGAGGTGTGACGGCCGCTCTGTACTTGTGCAGGGGATGAGGCCGAGCAGACGCGGCCAGGACCCCGCGGGACATCCTTCATTGACTGGAGGGTGAGCCGCTCTAAAGCTACAGAGTCCCGGGGCAATACTTCTCTACTGAAGAATATTTCAGTCGCTACTCGGGACACTCGGCATTTGATTTGATTGAAGAAAAGTGAAACATATGTTCCTATTCTACATATACATATCATCCGAGATCGAACTGTGCCGATAGAAATGTTTTCCACGCTTCATTACAATTGTACCACGGCCCTAACAGAAAGAATCCTTAACAATACTCCATTCTCCATTTGCAGGATATGAATGAAGAAAATTAAAACTGAAAAAAATATTTATAAGGTTCAGTATCTTTCTACCATACAAAGTAGGCCATAAAAAGGTCCCTTTTTTCAAATAGTTATAACTCGCTAACTAATGGCAGTACAAACTTTCATATGGTCTCATTTTCACCATTTAATGTACTTTCATTAGCTTAAGCTGTTTTGCATTTATGGGAACAGTTCACGAACAGATGAACGATAAGTGTGTGGTTTTTTTACCACTGAGCGAGGGTAATTCTTAAAACACAATCTATGTTTTTCATCAATAAAAGTAGTAAATGTGTAACATAAAGAGGAAAAAGAAAATAAAAAACTTTTAAATCAAAATTTTTACTTCACTTTAAGACAAGAAAATACTGTTTCCATTATAACCAATAATCACCGTTGTTTTCGAGGCACTTTAGACATCAGACTTTCATTCCAAGAATTGATTTTTAATAGTTTCTAGATGGTTTCTAAGTTCAGTAACATTTTGAATGATATGACAAAGCGATTTTCCAAGGTCTTCTTGAGGCGTTTATAAACGTTATTTTTGAGATGAAGTATTGCTATTCTAAAAAATTGTAGTTGTTCTCTTTAGCGCATCTGAAAATGCGCTCGCGCAACGGTGAAAAAATCCTTTCACTTATCGTTCATTTGTTCGTGAACTATTCTATACAGGGTGTCTGAAAAATAGTTAAACAAATTTCAAATAACTATAAATCAAAAGCTCTTGAAGTTACCAAAATTTAGAACGTTGCACAACGTTCAGCAAATACTCTACAGCTACGAGGGGAAATTTAAGGAAAATATATTCGAGCGTATTTTTTCAGGATTATTTTTAGAAACTAACACCGTAAACCTGTTTTCGTAAGCTAGTTTAAATACTAATTTCATAAATGTTAAAAAATATGTTAAAAGCACAGTTGCATTCTCTTTCTCATTCCAGTCATCACTCGTCTGATTCGACCATTTTTTTCTATCTTTTTAAAGCAGAATGACTTTGTATTCAATTCTTTGCTTCAGGTTGTCGATATCTCGAAATGAGTCATGCACCTGTTGAAAACTTAAGTCTCCAAATACTTCACAACGATGAATGTTCTTTGTTCTGTTATCAGGTGCGTTTTGAGCGCTCATTGAAGGGTAAGAGGAATAACAATACCAGCATGACTCTGTCGTAGTAACTTGATACGAAACCATACCTATGATACAACAAAAATAATCTGCGGAGTGCGCAGTGTAACTGTGAAATTAGTACTTAAACTAGCTTGTGTGAAACAGGTTTTCAGTGTTAGTTTCTCAAATTAATCCTGAAAAATACTCTCAAATCCATTTATTTCCCTTAAATATCCCAACATAGCAGTAGAATATTTGATGAGCAATGTAACGTTTCAATGACCCGGACTATGTTGCGCCATAACGGAAGAATCCATTTAGTTTGGGCTGGAGAGAACGTGGTATCGATGCAAAGGTGTGCTCCTACTCAGGATCCCGTGCAAATAAAAATAGCAAGTTATTGATGAAGAGGAAGAGGAAGAAAAGGCAAGCAAGCGATAGAGATGAAGGTAGGAAAATTGAAGAAAACGAAGTGGTCACGAAAGATAGAAGCCCCGAACGCCTGTTCATAGCTGAGGTAACCTAACAGTGCTTCCCTGGGGATGCCAGTCCCAATAGCATACGATAGACTAACAAACCTACAGCCCTACCATCCAATCTCCCCCGGGGAGTGTCTATGTGAAAGTAATTACATTGACTACTCTAAATTCGATTCGTCTGCCAAAAGCGGTTTAATTATTTGAAATTATTCGAACTACATTTATCCTGAAATAAATACTACGGTGAAATAAATATTTATTTATTAAAATAGCTCTTCGATGGACTTCAACTTGAAATTGAATTATTTATGAAAAGGGACGAACACTTAAGCTGATTAAAATATTCAGAATATAATAAATATAATTGCACCAATACATTAACTTTAATAGCAGTATATTTTTTGTGAATTCTCTTAACATGATTCAAAGCAACACTCGTTAATCTCACAACAACACAGGACGAAAAATTTACGCGTGGATTTATAGCGTCTCTCATTTCCTGCGTGAATGAATGAAGTGGCTCTCTGTTTGAGAAAAATAGAGAACGTAAATATGTGATGAGTTATAACGGTCCTAGCCAACTCCTGTGCAGCTCCCTGGCTCACTGAGGGCCACAGACCACATTCGTTCACGGGCTAGTGACGGTACAGAGCGATCTTCACGCAAGATCTAATTCTAGAGTTAGGCGTGATTCGATTCTAAAATAAACTGAGACAATCAAAAGGTTTATGCTACTAAAATTTGTATGGAATATCAAAGAAAATATACTATTTAAGTACGGAATTGAAACATATATAAACCATTCTTAGGGAGCTTTAAAAAATGTATAAAGACTCAGCGGGTACGGGAATGAAGGTGTAGTTCTCGACCGCACGTCGGTCGATGTCCGTTGTGCGCAAACGCCCGCCCCTCTTCCGCTGTCGCAGCGTCCTGGGGCCACGGCTGCAATTCGCAAACGTGTGTGTGTGTGTATGCGTGTGTGTGTTGTGTGTGTGTGTTGTGTGTGTGTGATGTGTGGTCACAACAAAGCTTTGCCAAATTGGTGTGAAGTTTGTCGTACATACAATCAATATTGAAAATTACGTTCTAGGGGTGAATGTGTTGAAATCAAGCAGTTGCTAATATGAATCGAAATAGGGCTTAAAAATCATAGATTAATGTTGATTTTATCTCAGAGTTTTTGAAATGTAGGTTATATATTAATTGAAGAAGTTCCGTAGTCTCTTTCTTCAAAATTTCAAATTTATTTGACTATTTACCTTAAGGACATTTATCTCATTATAGTTGTGTAGTGCTTCCTTAAGAATTAGATAATATAATTGAATAAAACCATTTCTTCTCCCACATAAATTCATCCCATGAAGCATATTTTAAGAGAAATAATTTGATTTTGTACGTTGATTTTCCAAAAGTTTAGAATCATTCCCAGAACAGCATATCTAAGAGCTCTTCTCAACCCAGCACGATTTGAAATCATGTAATCATCCCTCTAACCTTTTGAATATAGTTAGGCTAAAATATAGTGATAATTCTTACTAATTTTATCCTGATACTTAATATTATACGTAATAGAAAGCTCAATACCAAACACGACGGCTACAACCGGTGTCGCTAATCCTAGCCAGACCCTAAATTTTGACAATATAACTGTCAGTTACAAATATTTTCCCCCGATGCCTTGAAAAAAGCCGGACATGGAAGCCGCAGCTTTCCAGCAGGACATCGGTATTGCTCCTGAGAAAGTTCTTGGCAATTAGCTCGGTTATTTTTTTCGGCTGATGTCAGAATTCTTCCGCAGGAGCCAAAAAAACCTTGAAATTTTTCTAGGTCTTACAAAGTTGAGTAACATTTATTAAAGACACGTTACGTGGCGGATATTGTGCTCGTATTTCTTAGAAAATATATGAGTTATTTTGGCTCAGTGGGTTAAAATCTCCGAGCATTTGTATTTTCTTTATCCTTAGACTATAATTTTAGTATATCTTTAGATTTGTCCCATACTAACCACGAAAATTTATGTAGAAGGCTTAGATCGATGTTATGACAGTTTTTCTTTTAGAATGGTGATTTTAACCTTTACTTTGGACTGACTGCTGGAATGAAATTCATGCTACAACTACAAAGGAATTACTTTTAAGGAAATATACCACAGAAACAGTAATCAAAGCCCCAAGAATGACAAAAATAGTGAGTAAGCTAAACTCCATCGAAATGTTCGGGACAGAAAATTCCAGTCTGCCCGATGTCAAAAGTCTGCAATCATCTGTCAAGGCAGTTGTTCCTACAGAAGTTGTTTACAAATTGTAGGCTCGCAGAAAAACCATGGCAGCTTTCGAACAATCCTTGACAACTTCGACAGGAGCCAAAACTGCACAGTCGTCGAGTTTTTATTACACAGCCGACGAATTCTTCAGTGGCAGCAGCAAAGAGGTAAGAAAATCAACACTCCGGAGCCTAGGGCAGCGTTATTTATTTAGGAAGGCATTCATTAACGCCGAGTTGAGCCTTTAGTACGTCTTGCAGCCCGGGTGCCTATAGTCAGGGACAGAAGTGGAGCTGAAGAATTCCGGACGGACTCCCTGAAAGTTACCCAGCACGTAAAATTGAGGAGGTTTTATTTATCTGCTGGGGGTTGGTAAATATACTCGGTTTTCGTGCACACGGGGTGACACTTATGTGCAGGAGGTGACAATCATGTGAGATTCTTCTATGCATGAACCTTTAATGTGAGAATCTTTAATGAGTGAAGCTTTAATGTAAGATTCTTAAATTCATGAACCTTTAATATGAGAATCTTTAATCAGTGAAGCTTTAATGTGGAAATCTTTGACGTCGGAACCTTTGTTGTGTAAATTTTTTATGTATGATCTTTAATGGGTATATCTTTAACGTGTGTATATTTAATGTGTCAAACTTTAATTATTGGGTGAATTTTTAATGTGGGAATTTTCAAGGCGTGTAACTTTGTGTCAGAATCTTTAGTGTGTAAGAATATTTATTTGAAGTTCACGGAGCTTGCCTTGAAAGAATATCATCATAAAAGAGCAACAAATTCGGATGTTGTTCACACACTGGGGCCCAAGTTTTCCTTACCTCTTAGTGCGTTTAATACTACTTTTATGAAGTCAGAATTATTTGCACTCTAAAATATGTTTAAAGAGGTACTACGCAAATGCGAGAACAAAATAGTATTTGTATTTATTAATACATTAGTATTTAACAAAATTAATTTCTGAGTGAAATTTAAACCTGAATAATTCCGTTGTATTTTTACTGTTGTTTGTAATCTAACGTATGGCTTGAAAAATATCTAAAAGCTGGGCACTACAAACACACGCTGTAAAAATTTAACCTGTCCAACCACGTCTTTTTAGCAAGACTTTCCATCGCAATTCCCGAGGGTGAATTATACGTTTAGCTAATTATTGAGAGCCAAATTTTACTGAGATTGCGTAGCTTTTTTTGAAAAAAAAAACATCTTACAGCTACAGGCTTACTGCAGCGGCAGCATGACTGTTTCCAGCTCTAAGAATCGTTAGAAAAAGAAGTGTAAAAAGCGTGTTTGATTTATGAGCAAGATGGCCCTCTTTGGAAAGGATTTGTTCAACGTGCCTTCACGCTAAAGTTTGTTCGGAGCCGGGCTTGGGTCTGCTTGCAGCTTGAAGCTATTGGGATAATAGGAACATAAATCGAGATTTACACAAGGAAAGAAGTTAGGAGTGAGAGAACTGACTCTGGGTTTCTTAAGTTGCTACATTTTTTAGACTGGAGTCTTTCCGTAACTGACCCTAGCAAAGTATCTACTGTTCTAATTACAGCCCCAAACTTTTGCTACAGGATCGCTCCTTGTGGAGTTACTTGAACCGATGCCCGTGCCAATTTTATGGGGCAGGACTGTCTCAGGTTACGTCTTTGAGTGAACCATCGTTGCATTTTTCCACAAAGACCAGATGTAAAAAGCCGACAAATTTCTGAAACCAAGGCATGCACGCATGCACATTCCCAAACAAACACGCTCGCTGCCACTTCATGAATGAATATTTCAGCGCCATTTTTCCGCGTGTTATGAAATACCTCTGCACAGGTGATCAATCTCCAGTTTCGTCTGATCTCTTCTATTAGTATTGCTGAAAAGAACTCTTTGAACCCTAACATCCTTAGAAAGTAAACTGTCATTATAGTTTCGAACTCAATCGAACTTTGGCTCCCGTCATTATGGCCTCTCTGAACCTGATGAATTGGCAACGAGGGAGCCACAGGAAGTCGAGTCCGTGGTCTGAGTGGACATGTTCCGACCCTGGTCATGCTTTTGTCTTGTTTTGAGTTCCGTTATTTTCATGTTGAAGTTTGGTCTTGGTCATGTTCATGTCCGGTTTTGTTTTCGGCTATTTTCATGTTCATGGAGAGGTTGTGTCCTCATCTTTGCATCTTGCCAAAAGCCTAATGTCCATGTGCATGGTGGCCCGAAAGGAGGTTTAGTGTTGAATTATCATGTATACCTAGCAGTAAATTCCACAGATTGTGAATCTAACTTAGGCTTGCACTTTTTTCTTGTTGTTGTAACTCATTTAATTTATAAAAAGCAAACTTTTAACTTTTCATTTAATGATTTGTTTTATGTCAGGCGTGATACACTGCCTACATATTAAGTGCAGACCTACTTGGGGTAGCGCAAAAGTCACTTCAGCATTCTGAACATTTATTACACCACGACTAAAATACCTATAAAAATGCGTTACGAATGAAATGAACAAACAGATTTTGAAGTTTTACTTTGTGTGTATCAATTTTACGGATTTGAAGCATATTTTCAAATCAAAATTAATACAATTATCTCATCCTAAAAATGCCAAATACACCAAAGATCAACGAACACAGAAGGTGGAAACTTATTTCTTTCTCAATGAATCGTTCGTTGCAGTACAGAGGGACTTTGTAAGAACATTGAATCAACAAAGGCCTTCCAAGCATTTCATTATTGCATTGATTTAAAGATTTAAAGATTTCGGCTCAAGAGCAGACAAAGAACACTCTGTCTGGCACACAGAGATCGTTACGAAATGCATGTAAAATTCCATGTATTTTATTGAGTGTTGCAGCAGATTTAAAACTGTCGACTGGACTAGGAATTTCTCGATCATTGCAACACATGCTAACAAAAGATCTAAATATGTTTTCATATAAAATTGAAGCAACCCAATTGTTAAAGATTGCAGACCATCAACAAAGAATGAACTTCGCACTTACACTTCTATGGAGGACGAATGATGAGACTTATACCTCACATCTAATCAGGTCTGAAGAGGCCCATTTCCATTCCAGTGGGCATGTTTGTAAGCAAACCTGCCGATTCTGGTGTGATGAAAACCCTAGGATAATCCATGAGCAGCTTCTTCATGCACTGAAGGTCACCGTTTGGTGTGGCATGGCGAGTGCAAAAATCCTTGGTCCATAATTCTCCGACCATGTTGATGGTGCAACCGTGACAGGGACAGGAAATAGCTACGGACAAATGATAGAAAAATATTTATTGGCACGACTGGAATATTTGGACATGCGAAATTCGCGGTTCCAAGGTTCCAACAAGATGAGGCATCACACGGAGCAAGGAAAAACATGGCAATGCTAAGAGCTGCCGTTCTTGGTCGTTTAATTTTACGTTTTGGTGACGTTCCATGGTGATTACTGTCTCCTGTTTTAACCCTTGCTGATTTTGTCTTCTAGGGATACATTAAAGGAGAAGCTTAGATCAATATGCTCAATTCTCATCATGAACAACAACATCATCAAAGAAATCAACAGAATAGCTTCAGATATTTTGAAAAGTCATGGTAAATAATGTATGTGGTGGAATACGCTGGTGTTTAAATAATAATGGTGGACATTCCAAGGGCGTCATATTTAAACAATAAAACTTAAAGATTTTTTTCGCAATTTCACATGTAACCTATTTTTGCAGCTGTATCAGCTGTCGTGTTGTCATGAAATAAGTGTTCAACATGGTGAAGTACCTTTCATGCCACCCTGTATATAAAGGGGTTTCACATAACGTGAACCTCACTTTAAAATATAAACAATTCTTCGTATGTTGAGTCTCAGCCACGGACAAAATAATATCGCAGCAATACAGCAATAGAAGGAAGTAGTGTATCATGAACACAGCTCGCTGACTGAGATATGCAAATAATGAGATTAAGGGAGCTAAGATAGGCTTAATATTAGGAGAATTTTTGATATTCCAAAGTGAGCACATTTTGTATTGACCATATTTACATTATTATGAGTCACCCAGTACATGATGCTTACAGAGCGCAGGCTTGCCTACTAAATAGCAAGAAAGTTCCGGGATCGACACTCCAGGAAGTGATAAGAAAATTGAACTCATAATTCTTCAAGGGTAGCACACCACTGTGGTCCAGGCTGATAGGCCCCAATTTCTTCCAATGAATCGGAGGATACCATATTATTATGAGTCACATATCTATAAAAAAAAATTATTACACCATTTCCACGATTTTTGCAAATTGGGTTCAAGCAGAGCTCGCGTTTAAAATAGGATTTACCCACAGAAGTAATGTTGCTGCCATTTGTTCTATCTATCATATGTTCTATTTTGTTGTGTGTTGTCGTGCCTGTAAATTTTAAGCGTCTTCGTTGTATTTTCATCCGCGATACGGCGCATCGATGATACTTTCATACGTCCATACTCTACGCATGGCGAATATATATGCTCAACGTACACGAGTAAATGCTGATGTGAAATGTTTCAAGCTACCACAAATTCAGATCATTTTCCGGTTCAAAACATTTCATGCCCATATGATTTCAATGATGATTACTTTTAGACATAACTGCCATGTTTGCGCATTCAAAAAGATATGAGAGTACGTATTAATTAAGGACAAATAATTGCTCTTGATAAGCTTCTGTTCGGCCAGTGCTCACAACCATGATGTATTCAACGCGGTGGAACCTGCGAACACTCGAAATTGACAAGCTTGTTTAGAACATCCTAATGATATTCTTTTTCAATATCGCCTCAACGTTTTTTCCATTTATGAGTTAAGTCATTTCAAAATACTCGTTTGTTGTGATGTTAAGTTCTCCCTCGCTGCATTCATCTCTCACTCATGGTCACTTCATTTTTATCCTGCAATCTTGCACACAAAATAATACATCATAGATACAATGTAAGCACCATCTCTGCATTGTGTTTCTGTCGCACCCATGCTCGTGAGGATTTGGTTGTGTCAGCTTGATTCTTTATCGTGTCCTAATCGACCAAATTCTTTGAATTCTGAACATCGTTTACGACGAAGAGCAGGTTTCAGATTTTGGAAACTCATACAAAATTACTACAGGATATTCTTGACAGCGGTATTTGAGCAACGATTGATCAAACGCGAATATATTTTTCACAGACATTCACTTTGATACGTCCAAGGCGAACCTATTTTTACAGGCTGTTCTTCGAATGTTCGCTCTGAACGTTTCTCTGTTGATGAAGCCCCGATCTATCGGATATTACAATAATGCATTGAGCGTGAGCTTGATGAATTCCTGAAGCAAGGAAGTGGGATATCGTTCGAGAAAACTGAATGGCATTTACATCAACAGATTCAGTCTCAAACGAATTCTAGTAAGCATTTGTGCAATAAAAGATTGGAATTGTACGTTCAGATGATTTTACTGTGAAATACTCCAGAGGGAAATGAATTAACATGCACCGGTATATGAATAATAGTACGCTTTTCATTTTCATGTGTATAAGTTTTTAAACGATCACTATAATTGAAAGCAGCCTAATTGTTTTTTTTAAAAAGGTGTGAAACAGCGGCCGAAAATAAACCAATTGCCATTACCAACATCATCAAATTAGACTTGTTTTGCTTCGATGCATGAGGACAATACCAAGGAGCCTGGATAAATGCCCTCGTTGCTTCTGATTCAATAATGTCGAAACAAAAGACCCGCACAACCGTGCGTAAATTGCCAGCCAGTGCCATTTATATTTTACATAGCCCCAGCGGCTTAAACTAGTGATATCCTAGACAGCACCAGCTGTTTGAACTAATAACTTTCCACACTACGCGAGTGGCTTGAACTCATAAGTTCACGTCTTGAAGTGCTCCAGAAATGGTTCAAATGATAGGATACGATACGACAATGTGACGTTTGTTAACGATATTGTCCCAGATGTCTGGGACATAACCATCACAAGCGCCTGTAATCGTGAGAGAGCTTCGCTTGAATTCCCCGTTGTTGATCTAAAAAACTTTCAAAAATACCAAGTGCAGTTAGAAGCATGCTTGAAATACGAGCTCTCTGTAATAACAGAACAGAGATAGCAATTTTTAGACTCTAAAGTAACACCATCCTCACGTGAAACCTCCTGCTGTCGGGGTATTCTAGAGTATTTTCGGGGTTAGTTTGGTTTGGTTCAGAGTAGTTTGGTTTTTGGTATTTTGGTTTCTATCTGTCGGGGTACTTTGTTTCAACGAGTTCACTCACTTTCCACTCCATCCGCCTTGCATAAAGGATCGAGTTACACAAATCGATGAAGCGCGGGTCATAAGAGTACATTCTCAATACTGCTAAGTATATACATGTAATATTCTTACAATGGAGCATAGAGTGTTTCCGGTCTTACCACAGAGATAATTTCAAAAAGCAATAGAATGTAACTCAAAGTTCAAAGTTAAGCGGTGCTTTCGAATATTTTATTCGTCTTGAACATAGTTTTGCTAGGCAAAGCGTCCACCCAATTACAGCGCTGGTGTCAAATGTCTTGCGTTATTATGCAATAATTTGATAACATTTGGGTTGGGAAATTCCCTCCATTTTTAAGCTTGTTTCTAGCGCTAGCATCTGTAGAAAGGCTCAGAATATTTGGGACTGTTTTGGTTAAGTGTTTTAGAAAAGTGAAAGGAATTTAATATTCAGCCCTAGCGAATTGGTCTAAAAGCCTGCAGAGTTCGCGTAGTCGGTCACAACGTGAGACGAAAATGAAAGCATTTTTCCAGTACCTGAAAAATGAAATTATTTTTACATTGTTTGTAAGTTCGAAGATCTTAGTACGTTTGAAAGCAAATTGTGACATGGAAAAACACTTCACTTCAATTTGATTTATTGCCAATCGCTCTCATTTTAATCAAAGTTAAGTCGTAGTTTTATTTTTATGTATATGCCTTAGGAATTGGTTTATAAAGACATGCACGTAGCCCTTGTAGCCTCTCCGGAATACTTTTCCGGTAAAGTCAACGGTAAATTGAAGTTGATCAACGTATTTTTCACCAGTAAAGAGCTGAAGAATCGTGTTTAGCATTGTAATTTCTATTGTTTTTAGTCCAAACGATGAGCTAACCATATTTTACCGTTACTCTGCGGAGAAAGTTTTAAATTCTTACTCTATTTATGACCTTGACCCCCATTCAGATTTTAGGTTCGAAAAAAGGTTATTTTTATGAGAAATAAGCAAATAATTTATATTATTGAAAAAACAGAATGTAGTGCGCGGCCAGGGGTGTCAAAGTCGAAAGGAGTTTTGCACAGACCGTTTTAGCTGCTGATTGCTACAAATTCAAGCTTCAGAGGCACTCATTCTGCCGTTGTAACAAACAGCAGCGAAGTAAAGGAACCGAAAAGTTTCTCTATGCATCAACAACAAGGATTTGTTGTAGACGCATACCTTCTCTGCTGGAGAAAATGTTTTTTTAAATCGTTAAATCCAGACTGCTACGTTAGGATTTTGTCGACTACGTTTGCTCATGAGTTGTGTGTCGCGAATGTGTCCCGTACGTGAGAATTGTGATCGAGAATGGCGGTAATTATTTCAGAAAATTTCCGATAGCTTCGATCGGATGGTGAAAAAAGAATATGAAAGAATGGAAGCCACCGGAGACTTTAACCCAGTTTTTCAAATCAGCTCTCGAACACGATTGCCTTGGATACGACCCAAGGGATAGAGCGACCTGGAGAGTAGAAAAACTTGTAATCGAATGCTGATGTTATAATTTTTATAGACGATGTGACAGTGGAGAGGAGTCACCTTCCTTTATCATGTATGCTAGCTTGATGCAGATTACAGGGTGCAGCGAAAAAAATGTAAATCAAACCAGATTTTTCCCGATGTATTCATTAAGTATTAATTGTGCGATCAAATACTGTAGTTAATAATGTAAGCCTACGGAACATGTGAACACGATAATATTATTTGTAAAAAAATATTTAAAACAATTTAATCAACACTACTTAAATGTACGTTCATTAACGATTAAACTTAAGGACCACTTTCTTGCAACACCTTGCACAAAAACAACATTCTTTTTTAGCAGTGTTATGGGTACTAAATGATAATTTCCAAGTATTTATCAAAATGGGAACTATTTGATCAATAATAATTATATGAGTTAACATTATGAGACATGGGCTAGTATATCATAACATACATATCCGGTATACTAGAGTTTTTTGGGAGTGGATAGTTCATAATTATAGGGGAAAGTCTCTTATACTCGTACAAACCCCGTGTTGTCATACAATAGTGGACTAGTCGACCCTGGAGAAGCGTGAATGTCCCGAAACCATTAAAGCATCAAAGTATTTTGACCCACCTGTTACACTGAGTACCACTGTATAACTCCACCATTCTTTTCTCTACGGAACAATTGTTCTTTACACAGTTTTGACTCTTACGGCGATCATTTGAGACACTTTTCTTTTGGATTTCCAAGACCGGTGTGAGCCAAAATCCTGCCGTCTGTCAAAGACAGAGGTTTGTTTTGTATGCTTTTTCCAGCGCGTTTATTCAAGCTTGTTACGGCACAGAGATCAGGTGCAGAGCTGACGACCTGCTATTGTTACCATGTTCTTTTTCTTCGAATCTGTAATGGGGAAACCGGTAAAATTTGTTAAAATCATATCTAGATTTTACCAAGGTACGACAAGGCTTTTGTTCGAGTAGTGCATACCTACTTGAGAAATGCTTCTCTCGATAACCTTGAGTGTTAATGTTCTCGATTATAGCAAACGCAGGAATACTATCTCTCCCAATAGTGTGAGACATTAATATAGTAGATTTCCATACATACTAGATGACTAGCCTATTCTAATCTGGTGTTTTATTCATGGTAGTTCTACACAGTGGAGTCAATTCTCTCTCAGTAACGCAGCATGCTAGCGTTAGAGTACACCGCAGCTGCATCAGAGGAAATGAGCTTTCCATGATCGCAGTTTTTATTTTTTCTGATGATTGTTTGACGTTTGATTTAATTCGTTACCAAGGTTAAGGATGGTGGGATTATTGAAATATGAGTGTCCCCCTTATTTATTTGTTCTGCAGAGTCAGAACTATCTATGAATTAACTTTGATTTAAGAGAATATAATTGACATTCAAACTCGTAAAGGTAGGTCAATACTGAAGCTAAATACTTGAGAATTGCATACTTATTATATTTTGCTCGTATATCTCAAGGATATAGTACGGTATAAATACTTTCCACACATTATTTTAGGGAAATTTTTTTTTCAAGAAAACCCATTCTCGGGACAACTCCCGATATCGCCCCACAAACGCAAGGCGTAGCGATGCAATTACGCACCTCATGTTTCCCCGAGACCGGGGAATTGGTGCGTTGCATTTCTGGTAATCTAGATAAAATTTGGTGGCTTCATTAGATTTTAGCTCCGCTAATTTGGGGGATATTAGATTTGTTGGTTTTTCCAGAATTGGAAACACCATTATTTCCACGGTGGCTCCCTCGAATTCGCTTCCCAGTGAAATGGAGGTTGTACGTATCTCAGTTTCATCTCACAAAATATGAACAGTGAATATACATGTATTAGGAATGTATATTGAATAATTCTCCTTCGAAAAGACGGGTTAATTTAAGAAGGTCTCATGGCGATCTAACAGGAATTTTTTTGTGTCATAACAATAATCATATTAGGAACAGCAATCTCAGCATGCTCGGGAAATTGGATTTATGTGGATACATCTTGCGCGACACGTGGGAACCGACAGTTAAAAACATTTACCACAGCGGCAAGATCATTTCTACGATTGTGATGCAAAAGCCTTTATCCTGCCTCAATACACCTACACATGCGAGGGCGCTGAGACTGGCTCGAGGAAGTTATTGTCGCAAAATAATCCTCTATGGACGGAAAACTAATTTATGGATATCCCAATGAGTGAAACATCGGTATCCGGACATACATCGACCCATCACTCAAGAAAATTAAGCATCGTTAGTGAATAGCAACTGGGAAATGAATTCTGATATTTTGAATTGCTGAATTCGATCAATATTTTTCTGTATGAATTTTTTTTCCTCTGCAGTGGTGAAGTGGATAGAGATAATGGTGTCCGTCACAGAACACGGCTGGTAAAATTATTTTTACTTGCTCTTTTGCTTGTTCTGCCCTTCTGTTTCACATCTATTCGGGTGCCTGTACGTGATTGGTGTACGGCATGGAGCTTGGTTAAAGGGACCCAGAATTGGCCACTTATCACGTTTCAGTTGCCATACTCTTTTCTATTC